>CAIGRK010273469.1:0-17492 GCA_903798315.1 Fraxinus greggii | reverse complement strand
GGGAGAGGCTAACACAATAGTAGCTTTCTGATTCTTTTACTTCAACAGTTCAAAAGCAACGATTAGCTTCTCTTGGTAATTTTGCTTGAACCCCGGTATTCTGTTTCAACTTTCAATACAGAGATTGCTTTTCATGACTTTGACCTGCTACTATTCTTAGTAAGTCTGAGTAAAAGCTCAACGAAATACGTTTCATATGCTAAGGTTTCTGTTCAGTCTTCAGATTTTCCAGTCTTCATAGTTTAACCATACCACACACTTTTTTTATTTGATTAATAAACACAAGCATTTGTTCTATTCTGTTGGTTCAAAGGACAATTGTTTTGATACAAAATTTTGTGATTCCAATGGCAAGTCTCTTACTGGTCGTTACCTCAATACGCAAAAATAGCCACATGGCTAATTCTCTGTTGCCACTGTAAAGAAGCACACCATTCCCAGGGAAAATCAGCATTTGTGGCTACAAGGTTTTCTATATAATTGACACTTTGACACCCAAAAGAAAGGCATTATGTTACTCTTTTTTGTATTGGCACCTAGGAGTCATGCATTATGCTTCCATGTTTGTCTTGACACCTAGGATGTTGCATCATGCTACTTATTTCATAAATAATTGACAAAATCTATAAATGCAGACTTCAAGACACGTGCTTGGTAGTTTCCTATAGGAAGAAAAATCACTCCTCGATCTCCTCTCTCTCTTCTGCTTTTCAGATAGCGAGCATCATCTTAAGCTAATGTTTTCAGGTTATGAATCCACACTTGCTTTACTAGTGAACTGCGAGATGCCACCATTTCATCGACTAGATTTATGCGTGAATACTTTTCCTAATTTATATAAATACACGTTACAAAATTTCTTATTTAAATACCGGTTTTTAATTAAGACCAAGCAAGCATATTCTTTTATTCAAATATAGGGTAAGGGTTTCTTGCAAATATGGTTTATCCAGCTGAGTGTTCCAGGTAGTTGTTTCACTTCATCTTCTTCCTCTACAAAAATTATTGTACCAATAGAGATCGTGATATGGCTTTTTGGGGGGCTTTTCTTGTGCCGAGATGACTATTGCAATTTGCAGTCTTTCAAAATTGTGCAAAAACGTTTACTTTTGCTGATTGTTTTCATCAACTATATTTCTAGTTAATGTTCTCAAGATCTGGTAGTAGGCCGGCCAATAAGTTTGTATTCAGAGATGGTTCACTCATTTAATTATAGCATATCATGAAATTGCTCGATCATTTATGGTCATATCAGCTTTCAATTTTCCTTTTGATATTGAATTCATTTTATTGTTCACGAACTTGTCATTTGAACCGTCAGGTTGCATTTGGTACACCAAGCTGTATTAGGTGGATATGATTAAGGTGGTTTTCAGTTATAGGGTGGAACGGATAATTGTATGCGTTTGGTTGATAATGTCTTGAAATTTTCCCTTTAATTTTAAAAACAAAACATTTTATTATGCAAAATATGCATTCTAATATTATAACCTAATTATCTAAATAAATGTCTTACATGATAATGGAAGTACATGTCATATTATTTAGCCCCTATTTGGTATAAATTCTTAAAAATTGATTTTTTTTTTTTTAAAACTAGTTTTCAACTACACATTCTCCCAATAAAACAATTTTGTCTACGAATCCATAAATTTTTCTACTTTTTAACCAGACATTCCTCGAATATAACAGTTTTCACAAAATTTAAATCAAACAGGCCATCATAGAACAAAATTGCAATATGCTTTGTCTAATTAAAAAAAGAAACAAATTTGATTAAAGCCCAGTCTCATTGTTTTATTCAGTTGGAGAATGAGGAAAATGAACTAGCCCTCTCATCCTCAACTGACCTCCTCTTGTACACATTTGACCATATTTGGTTAAGCTCAGAAAAAGGTGAAGTTACTTTTGTTTAATTTTTCATCTCCTAACACGTTTTGGATACTTTACATTTTTCCAATATCTAAGTAAGAAATTTTTTTAAAAGTAATTCGTATGAAAAAAGGTTACTCATTTAAAACTTTCACCGATAAAAGCATTATTTGTTTTAAAAAACTTGTTACTTATAAGTAAGCTCTTTAGGCCTGGCGTCACATAAAGTTTTTCTACCAGTTTTAGTAGTGAAGAAATTGCAGATTTCAGAGTCAATAAAAACCCCAGCAGCTCACCATCCCCAAAGGATGCCTTCGGACCATGATTTTGTTATAGGTAATTCTTATGTTATTAGTAGTGATTTTTTATGTGGATGTTTGTATAAGTTGCAAATTAACATATGCAATTTGTAAATTCAGCAAATGAGACATTTCTGCATTTGAAAAGATACCATGTTTTTTGAATCATTTTGGGTGTTTAGTTATTTGTGAATTTAGTTAATTTTAATCCGCTTTTGACCCATGTCCTTACTATGGATTATTTGTAGTGTATAAGAAAGTAAGAAACACACCCTTATCTTGTATAGACTAAATTAATCCTTATCTTGTCCAATTCAGAGTACCAAACACACCCTAATTGTCTTGAAATATAGTCTTGTTTAACCTAAAATTATACTTCTTTCTTTCAAATTTCTGTGATCTTCTACAGGTTGTATACTCGGTTAGCAATTTGTGGGTTTCTTTTTGCTATCTTTAATTGAAATATTTATTATTTGTCTGATTTTGTTAATGAATTTCTATTTTTATGAGGATTTTTTTATAACCTGCAAATTAAAATATGTAACTTGTAAATTCAGCGAATGATTCATTTCTGAGTTTGAATAGACAGCAATTTTTTGGTAATTTTGTATGTTATTTATTTATGGGAATTTAGTTAATACCAATCCACTCTTGAGCGATGTCCTTACTATGGATTATTTGTTATTCATCTAATTTCTGAATGCGGACGTTTTTATAACCTGCAATTTAGTGTACATAATTTAATTATTTATGGGAATTTAGTTAATTTTAAAACATTCTCGATCCATGTCGTTACTATGGATAATTCTAATCGGTCATTGTAGTATATAGGAAACTATCCGGATTAATTTAGTGCCAAATTACCAAACCCCGGATTGGACTAAACTAATCCTTATCAGTCCAATCGGGTGTACGAAACACACCCTAATTGTTGTGGAATAAGGTCTTCTTGTTTAGCCTAAATTTTTTCAAGTTTCTGTGAGTTTTATTGTATACTCGCTCGGCGATTCATGTTTTTGCTATCTTTAATTGAGATATTTGTTATTTGTATGCTTTTGTGATGATTTATTATTTTGCTATGTGCAGGGGTGCCTTTGCTAGAATGGATTCATATGGTATACAAGCACGGTTTATCAATATCAATAGAGGAGAAGTATGTAATATGCCTTAAAAATTGATGTTAGCGTTTTACATGAAATTCCAAATACATAAGCATGGGAAAAGAATGCTTGCAATATTTTTGTTGCCTCTGTCTAACTATGACATATCTTATAAAATGATCTAATGAACATGCTTAAATGTAATAGGTGTTCAAGGCATTGCTTTGTATTTTCAACTCTATGCATTATAGGTAAATGTTGAGTGAAGAAACTTTTGGCATGTTTGGTTGGACAGGATTGGACAGTATCAAGAAAGAAAAAGAAACTAGTTCTCGTCCATTATGATGTTTGGTACTTTCCAATATTGTGTACAAAATATGCACCTAGTAAATTGAGATGATAAAATTGATAGCACAATGATTAAAAACAAATAAAGCACATTATTTGGCATTCTTTCTTCGTTAAAATTTTTGTCAACCATGCTAAGGTGAGCTGATATATGTACACACACAAAAAAAACTATGGCTTCAAGTAAATTAGTATAAGAATGAAAATGGGAATTTTAATGGGAGCCAATTATTCACCATTACTTAGGCCAAATCATCTTCCTGATCCCAATATCTCACTCATGCCCATTTTAAGGTTTTTCTATCCTGTCAGAAAACGGAAGATCTTTCGATATAACAGGATTCTGCTGTAGATCCTACATTTTCTTCAACTATATAGTGGCATTTCCACTTTTGACAAAACAATGGCATATGAGGATCTTTATCCTTTCAGCACCACCCGATTGATCCCTTGTCTCCAATACTGTTATGTTCTTGATGGTGGGGATTCTAGTAGAGACCTAAATGAAGACTTACTTAGTATTGTAGTTTATGTTTGTTTAAATAAGATTAACTAGAATTTTGATAAGTTGCGATGTATTAGAAGTTTCCTTACTGTTCAGGAATTAAGGCTTCAATTTATACAAACCATTATTAAGTGAATCAGAATTACAGAATTTTTCTTCCTCCCATATTATTTCTCTTGGACATCTCTCTCTTCTTATATTCTTATTCTTCCCTTTTCTCTATCTATTCTTGTGTATTTCTCTCTTCCATTCTTTCTTATTCTCTTACTCTGACAAGTTCCGCATGGGGTCAGTTATTCACTTGATATGTACTCGGTGCCAAAAAATTGAATTAGTTGTAACTTTTTGGTAAGAGTAGCTTCTGGAATGTACTGATGATAAGGTGTATTAAAGAAAGAAGTAAAAATTCATAGGACTTGATAAAGAGAGAGCAGATATTTTACCAGATGATGAGACTTTGATACATTATAGATGCTTCTTATATATGCTTAGCATGTTTGGGTTGGGTTGGGTTGGCTTGGATATAGGCTTAGTCCAAGCATTCTTGAAAGTGGT
Organism: Fraxinus greggii; assembly: GCA_903798315.1. Lineage (NCBI taxonomy): Eukaryota > Viridiplantae > Streptophyta > Magnoliopsida > Lamiales > Oleaceae > Fraxinus > Fraxinus greggii. The sequence continues at coordinate 12,813 of CAIGRK010273469.1, read as the reverse complement.
TGCTAGGCTAAGCTTATAAAGTTTACTTATAAGTAAATAAGTTTCTAACAAATAATTTTATTGATCAAAACTTATTTGGTAAGTTATTTATTTTGGAAGTTAGGTTAGAGTTACTTTTAAAATTCATACCTTTTTTTTACTTAGTAGGAAAGAAATAAGTTGTTTAAGCAAAAACCTAAAAAGTGCCTTTTACTTATTTATAAGCCTAGCCAAACATGGTCAGGCTAACAGATTATACAAACCTTTAAATACCTATTACTTGAGACATAGTTAAGAACATTGATGTTACATTTTCAGCTGGCACTTTTAGTTTTTGATATGGTCTATTTTCGTGGCTTTTCCTGGCAGAATATTTTGGCGAGGATAACCTCACTTTTACAACAAGGGACAAGGGCTATATCTATCTTGGCAGCAGTTGGCTCGGTCTCCATCGTGACTTTTAAAAGAGAGACCCCTGGTGCGTCCCCCATGACTCACATATTTCAGGTATGAACTTCAAATATTGTAGTTTTGACAGTTTTACAAAATTGTTGCAGCTGTGAACTATCAAATCTTTAGCACAGAGCATTTGCATATTGTAAGGCATATCACACAAAGACAAGAAAAAAAACACATCTATGCATGATAATAGTTGTCCAAAAAGTCAACTGAAAAATAGAATCATAAATGATGACGACTAATCAGAACTTAAAACACCATAAAACTATGGGAACTTTAAGGTAAATCATTCAAGTAGAAGATTTCTCAACCAACACAAAAGAGAGCCAGCTGGGCTGACTGACCACAGGTAAAGTTGGTCAGCTCGGGCAGACCAAAAAGGAAGGCTGGTCAAGGTTGACCAGTCCTAGAGGGGGGCTTCCAAGTTTGCCTGCCCATGGTGTAGGGATGGTAAGCCCCTACCAGCCATTTAGAAGTTTAGTTGCACTTCAAATGACCCTCCGCACATCCAAGCCACTACCCATGTAGTCTAACAACTTTTAATTACCTCCTAAATTGGCTCCATATTTTCTGGAATGGAAAGTACATGTGTTCCTTCACATCCAATGGACAAAAATAAGACACGAGTTGAATGATCCTTGTGCCATGTCATCAAGGTAAACTTCTATATATAGGCTTGAAAGATGAAGGTATCCTCTGTGAGATACATTCTCTACATTCTTAAGCTTTTATGTTTTGCACTTTTCCTCTTTAATATAATATACTAATTCTCACGCGAAAGAAGAACCGAGGAGTGTTCTCCATCCTTTTTTGAGGTCGCTGGACCTTCGGGAAGCACATCCGGTGACCAATTTTCATATTTTACATCAATGGACATGCTCATGCTAATATGCAATAAGGACATGTATGTTATGTGGTATTGAACAGGAATAGACAACTTCTTTTCTTCTTAACATCATCCAGTGTTTTGTAATCCACCATACCGAACATGTAGTAAATACATTGTTGTGTACATGTGTGACGCTACAAGAGGATGACCTTAGATTTGGTCTATTGCAATATATAAAAGATTGTTGAAGTAAATGATATAAGCACTCTCTAACAATTTAAGTTTTTGTATCAAGCGCTTCGATATGATATCCAAGCAGACAAAGGACATGTCTTGCCGCCATCTATTTGATGAAATTGTGCACGTGTCAATAGGAAAAGAATGAACACCATCTCCTTTTGAGGGGGGGCATGTTGACGACAATATAAATGACATACACGTGGTTCTCTCTAATAGTTTAAGCTTTTAAGATCAAATGATTCTAGAAGGATGCTTTAGTACCTTTGCAGATATTCTGCTTGGGACACCAGCACGCCTGGTTTTACGTAACAAATTACTAGTTTTTGTTTGTATCCAGTGTATTCTTAAGTCTGTTAATCTCAATATTTACGGGCGTGCAATTTCTAAATTCTTACACAATATAGAAGCATGCACCTCTATAACAAATTCTCTGATTGGATTATTCAAATTTTGAATATATGAACTTTTCATCCTTTTGCAGGGATTCTCTCCTATTTTGGCTCTATCTGGTTTTTATACGCTCAACGTTGCCTCTGATGTCCCAATAGGTTGTTTATATGTCTCTGTTTTTGGTCCCGACGGTTATACCCTGGCTGGTGCAGTTGCAGGAGTTCTCATTGCTGCCACCCGTGTTCGGGTATCTTCAGGATACTTTGACATTGAAGAAACCACTATTCTGAATATCGTATCTCTTTAATTCTCTAATAGATTCTTTATTTTTTCTTTTACATAGAAATCATGTAGTTTTCTTGATTTTGTTCCACCTTAATGTCAATATTTAGACGCCAGAGAGGGAAGCGAAGGCTAGTTTAGTTCGCTACAGAATTGAAATTTGCTGTTAGTCATGTTAAACAAGATGCAATCGTATTATTCAATAATCTGGGAAAAAAACATACAGAAACTATATGGAGGAAAAATATAAATAAGAACAAATGAAGACTACTCAACTGCCCTTGATACTCAGCCACTTGCTGAAGACAGTATCAAAATTTGCTCCAATATCATGATAAACAAGATGCAAGCGTATACTAAACCGCCCTTGACAAAGGAAACTAAATTACAATGGCGTATAAAGTTTTTAACCTTAATCATCAGTAGTCCGATACCACGATGGCCATTGTGAAACTTGTGCATCTTGATTTCCAGTAACCTGCTTATATGCAGCTCATCCCTTTATTTTTCAGTTTCTCCAAAGCGTATTGGTTGTCATATATATTCTCAAGATAATTGATTGACAAATGATCAAACAAATGCAGCACTTCATCTTTTATTTAAGCTTGTTCTGTAGATTTTGCCTATTTAAGAACAAGCCTCGTAACCATTGAAAATTGATAAGAAATTATACTGTCTTCATTTCTAGGCCTATGCTGTTGATGCATGATTCCAGGTAATCATCAGAATCTTAGTTGGTGGCCCTGCAAATCTGCGTCTTGATAGTGCAGGATATCTGGCCAATCAGATGGGACACAATTCAGGAGCTCCGGCAGCCTGATTTGATCTCAACTCTTAGTGACTGGATTCCCAAGATCACAAGTAGATGATTAACTTCTCGGTTCTGTTCCTATTTCTATCAGTTGATGTATTTTTGTTTCTCAATAAGATGGGGAGATGCATTGTAAAGATTTGGAATGACTGCTCGTCTTGTATGGGGTCAAAACTTTGTATGAATTTTCTTATCAGTAACTCTCTGCCTTAGTACTTGGATTTTCAACTCATTTTTATTGGTGTAAACTATGTTTGAATCTTGAAGCTGGTTAACTTGTGTTAATTTGTTAATTTTTCCGTTTTTTTTTGCCCTCTTCTATTTTCTCATTCCAGTAATTCTTGAGTACTTTTATTGCATATGTAGCATCTGTAATTGTTGATATTGCAAGACTGCTTGATGAAGGAACCTCTATAATATGTGTAGCTATTTCGTGCCTTGTCATCTTTATTGCCATTTCCCAGGTAAAGGAAAAGAGTGATCTACGTTCATAGTGTAAAACTTCGTACGACACTAATGATTGTTTCATAGAAAGGATTATACTACTTGACAGCATATCTGGCTGTTTGATTCAGAGCCTTAATCTCAAGCTTGAAGGCAATCTCCCTTCTTAAATATTGTAAACTCTCACATGCTGTAAGTCACTTAACATTCCATAAAATTGCAATCTTTATTTTCCTTTATTTCTGGAATCTACATCATTTCTTGTGCACATTTTGCACGGGTTTGAGCTCGTTTTGGTTCTTGAAGAGGTTTGAAATGTTCTTTGGAGGATTCCTCTTGTACTTCTGCTGGTGAGAATGGACACGAATTGTTCTATTTGCCTTTTTGTGTCGACATGAAGCTTTTCATTGTCAGCCAGGATTTGGTAAGCTGTCAACTCTTGAAATCTTGCTTTTTTGCTTAATTCTTTTATTTGCTAAGGATTTAGATCACTCAGTAGATCTAGTAACAAACACATCAGAATGGCAAAGAAAGTATTCATGTAGCTGACCCTAACTTTACGGGGAATAAAGCTAGTTTTTTGCCATTGTTATTTTCTTTTGCTACTTTTAAGTTACACTATTCCAACAGGAATAGATTTTAAGTTACACTATTCCAACAGGAATGGATTTATACAGTTTACATGAAAGCTAAACTCCGCCTTCGTTTTTCATAACCAGTTCAGTCCCGAGGAGTATAGTATTGTAGTAGGTTGACAATTATCGTAAACTTGGTAAAATTTTGACGATATGATGATTCCCCAGACAATACTTTGTCGGGATGTCTCCTACTATCAATGTGTCGCATTGGATACTAAATATGGACAAAGATTTTCGTCTTTTTTGAATCTCCATGTAAAATCTAACAATGAACCAAACTAAGTGGCGAAAAGGAATTCATTTTGCTGTAGAAACTTGAAAATTTTGAAAATTTAAACTCGTACCTAGGACTAGTGGATAACCATTAAGAGCAAACAATACTAGGAAATGGATGAATCTAACTACGACAACAAACTAAACTTTTTTCAATAAATTTGAACGTATACAATTACTCAATATAAACTTGGGAATAACAGTAAACGAAACAAAACTGCATTAGAACTGCCTTTTGAGAATATTATTGTACTGATATATCAACAGCATAATGTTGTATTGGAGCATAATCGATCATACATAAAAGATCTGGAATAGCAACTGGACAATAGATGAGAGTTGCTATAACATAATATGATATGTAATAGGGTTACACACGTTGGAAAACATTGAAAACATGCCGACTAGGAATATATAAAAATCGACAAAAGAAAATCAAAAATCTCCCACAAAACTTGCAAATGAACCTGAAAAACTTACAACATACTATCAGTCCTTGCAGGCAGACGACGGAAGAAATTGAGTGGAGCGGGTGGCAACTTGTGCCGGAATCTAGGATGCCTCATCACGTAACATCCAGTGAGAATAATCAGTAACTGGAAAGGTGTAGCATATAATACAATGGCAGCAAGTATGCAGAGCGCCATGAATATGATCGTGGCACGAGGATCTCGCCAACTCAGCATCGCCTGTATTCGTTCCCCTTGGGATGCGATATCGCCTATCACCATCTGAATTCGACCAGCCACACTGCGTAAACGATCATACCTCATTCGGACAAGATCTGTATTTTGTCGTGTGGGAAATGTATCAAATTCCTCGTCAAGCTCGTCAGGGTGTACTGAGTCGGCATAGGATAATCTCGTGTTCATGTGTGGAGGATACCTTGGACGGAATCGGTAATTCCAGAGTCCGATTAAAAACATGTATACAAAAACTGTTGGCAAAATCAGTTCAGGGAAACAGACCAACATAATAAAGAGAACGTGCACCAGTACAGATGTAATGGGGTTTCTCCACACACAAACTTCTTTAAACCATTTCCCGAAAGATAATAATCCGCTAAAAACTGACATTAGTCTGAAGAAGTTCGCCTTGCTGCGCCTCATGCTCCAGATATGTGAATCCGCATCAGTCATGTATTCAACAATTTCTTTTCTGAGAGGGGGTTCTGATCGACTGAGTCGTGCTGCCACTAGACTAACAGCTTGGTGACGTAATATGTCAAGCTGCATCATAGTCAATGGTCGGACATAATGCATCTTAGGCAAAAGCGGTCTTGAGTATAAACACATCATGTCCACCATCGATGTGCATGAAAACCGTATTGCCAAATGCAACTCTCCCATCTTCTTTACACCAGAAGGGTGAAGAACTAGTAACGGGTAAGAATGAGTATAAACACTGCCCGTTTCAAGAGTGGAGATTCGGATCCGAACTTTCCCAATTTTCATGTCTCTGTTACCTTGTGAAACGTTTTCGCTAATGTGCCCATTATCAAAAACACCTATGGTAAGAACAGTGGCTGGATCAAACACCTCCCAAGTGTACTGCTCATTATACTTTGGATTTAAGCTGTCAATAATTGTTCGAGTTCGAATCCATTTCTGGCTATATTTTGCGACGCAAAAAGTATCCGATGTTCCCCTACCATTTCTCGTTTTCATTGGGTGAACAGAATTGGCACTTAAAATGCCTAGCTCCAACATACCTATTGGTGGCTTCCAAAGCTGTTTTGCTGTCGGTCGAAGATCACTACTATAGTGAGTAGATTCATCAAGCACGTGGTACCCCCCATCGAGGCTTACACGAAGATGGACCCTACTAGCAAATTTATCTTTCTTCGATTCCTCAACCTCAGTTGAACTTGCTTTTTGGAGACCAAACCATCTCGAGTGGACCATTCGATTGTCAGCACGTCTTTCAACTGTGGCCAGTGGTATAACAACCCTACCAAGAATCTCATCTTTGTTTGGACCCACACGATCTTCAACTAAAAGTATTAGAAAATCATCGAATGGTTCAGCAGCAACAAACATCAGATCCTCATTCCATTGTGCATTCATAGTTTGTGTCTGAACAGGTTTTGTCTTCAAAACTTGGTTACCAATCTGTGCCTTAACATGTACATTCGGCAAGCGATTCTTCTCATCCATAACTAAATCTTGCGCTTCAATAATATTAACACGCACATACCACAATCTTGGCGACTGGTAGACTTTAGAGCGGACGTATGTTGATGTTACCGAGATATCAACAGGGCAAGCTGCATCTGAATGCCAAGCATCAGGAAACGCCTCATCTGCCTGTGTACCAATCCAAACGGCAACCATAAGTTCCTCTCTCTTTTTCTCTCCTTTCTTATCTTCTAGACGATACCATTCTGGAGCCAAAGGACTATCTGGTGGAACTCGCATGGGAATCTCGCGAAGATCAAACCTAATTGTACCTACAAAATCATCTTTAACCATATTCTTGTCTTTAACCACAACTTCCAACACAGATGACTGCATTCTCTCCTTTGAGAAGGCGAACACCGTGTTCCACTCGGGGTTTTGGTTTTTCTCAAAGTGCTTTGTGACACCTTTGTAGTTACCAATTTTAACTTCAACATATGGGTCAAGACTACCTGTAACGCCCTTGGAAGGAAGGTCACGTGCCTTCACAACTCGTATATAGAGGAACTGCATTGGCTCGACTAGGTCATAAGTGCTGGACGGTTTGTCTGAACGCCTCACCCATCCACCAACAACTTGTCCCCCTCCGAGGTAAGGGCTTGTTTCTTCAAGAAGATAATCAGCAGGTTGTGAGGATGAACCTGGGTACATGTGGCCAACTGATGGAGCATGCGCTTCATAAGACATATCATCCACCCCGAATTTTATTGGTTGATTGGAAGTTGAAGAAGACGGGTGCTGTTGTTGCTGGTAATTCGAGTTGGGAAGATGGTGAAACGTTCGTGTTTTCCCCTTTTTGCGCCCACCGAATAAGTCTGAGACGACATTTACAAGTTTCTGATAAGGCGCTTCACCTTCGACCGAATGCAAACTTGAATACGAAGTAGAATCCATTCCACGAAGTGGGATTGAAGACTTAATAGATGGATCATCTGTTACATAGACTTTCAGGCCAAGCTCCCCTCTCGCACGCGAAAAAATACTTGCCTTCTCTAAAGGATAATTGAAAACAACAGCATCAGAATTGGGGACAAATGATGTACCAGTTATCCGAACCTTCCCAATTGAAGACTTGGAATCAGTAGTCTTTTCACTGTTATAAACATGAGCTTCGAGAGAGAGATTATGTAGATTATTGGGATTAGATATGTTAAAGTAGAAAGTTTCATTCCAATAAGGGTTAAGATCCTTCTCTTTGACAGTGGTGCGAAATTTCTGATCATCAAAATGGAGTTCGACAAAGGTGCTGGATAAACCCTGCCCATCTTTCGGCATAAGATTGTGACCCCTCACAACCTCCACTCCTAGCTTGAGATTGCTCATGATTACTATCACAAATATTTTGTACTTGATGAAGGAATGTCAGGCACCTGTTCATGAGAAGAAATATGAGCAAAATGTATGTCAAGACAAACTAAAGAAAATATTATTAGCATTCAGTCGAGAATTTCCATAAACACAAAAGGAACTGGAGAACAAAGAACCAACAACACCATCACTTATTCACAAAGCTTCAAAAGACAATATTTTCACAATACAAAGTTATAAATAAACCGCACTTCATACGCTTCTTATCATTACAAGAAGGAAAAGAAGATAAAGACTTGTTCCCGCAAACTTGGGGTCGGCTATCTGAAATCCTTTTTCGTCATTCCATTCGAGTTAGCACCCTATCTATTGAAATTTCAAGTCTATGGTATATACGAAAGCTGATACACCATACATGATGCCAAAATGCAAGGATATTCTAATGAATTTTAGTAGTATTTAAATACAGGACCATCAAAAAGCGTGTTAAAATAAATAGAATCAGCAAACAGTCAGATAGTCTGACAACAACTAAGAACAACAAAGAAGTTTCTTGGGTTTTTCATCTTTAAAAGAATCTTAACTCCACCTGGCAAAGAAACAGGATACAAATAATTTTTTCTGGTGAAGTCTACAAGAAATCAATGTAATAATCAAAGAAATGATGAAGAATTACACACGAATCAGATGCTCCGTCTTCGAACTCAAAGGAAATACTCGATATGCAGGACTCAAAACTCAAATGATCAAATTCCACCAGAAGAATCAAACTTTATTTGATTTTAGAAAGAAAAACTTTGATTCCACCAATAGTTGACTTGGTTTTCTTTAACACAAAAAGGTCAATATTCTGAAAGCATAAGGTATCTCAGAAGATTCATGGTAAAATAAAATCAGCCTTTTATCAGTATTTAGAAAATCTCAAATTGACCTACAACCATCTGATTGACTAATAATCTCGCCATCAATAAGCCCAGATCAGAAAATCACCTATTTGCCCAACACATAAACTGATAAACCCATAAGAGTATAATCAATAACAAGAAAAAGTAAATAAAGAATCACCTGGACTGGATTTGAAGTTATTCACAGATTCTTCAGAGTTTTTGGCTTCCCGACTGAAAAATCAACACGAAGCATCGGAAAAATGATATTTTTTTCTTTATCAGACTCAAATGTCAAGAAGAACAAAACAAGAAACGAAATGTTGGATGGAATCAAAGAAATAAAGCGTTTACTTAGGAAATTCCATTATGCTCCTTGGACAGAGATTGCTGGCAGGGAGGGGGGTGACAGGTGTGGTGGCAGGACGTGATTGCTGATTGGGAGGGGGGCGATGGACGGATTGATACGTGTTTCCAACTGTCGTGAGTCAATCTTTGAGCAGCAAGGTTCAAAGAAATTTATGTCTTTGAGTGATTATTCAAGGAAGAAGCAAATTACAGATAATGGTTGAAAAGTCTACCAGCGTGTCCTTGGATGTCTGTCAGTTTCTGTTGTTTTGTCGATTTTTCTGTGTAACTTAGTTGGATTCAAGTAGTATATATATGATAAAATTAGCTAAGCACGATTGGCTGAGCTTAAAAGTGAATTAGAATTACTTATAAGCAAATATCGGATGAAAATATGATCATAAATCTTTTAACTGATTTTCTTCCCGACCACATATTTTGGCAGTCCCATGCCGACGTAGGCCGCAATCTTTAGCCAAGTTTCGAAACAACGGAAGGGAAGGAAGATCTGGCCATCACAACATTGACATCTACCTTGTGTTCATATAGAGCATGAAATATATCGACGAAGTTTACCAGACAGCGTGCTTGAGGGGGACATTATGGGCGTGTTCGGTAGAGATTAAAATCGGATTAAAATTGAAAAATTAACCGTTATTGTTGACTTTTATTAGATGAGAAGAATCTAATAACGGTTATATTTTCAATTTTAATTGGCTTTTAATCTCTACCGAACACGCTCTATATGCACACGATAAAGTTCAATACACACATCAAGCACCAATAGATCTAAATATATTTAGAGACATGTTTTCAAGAAAAGTAACATCTTATCATTTCAAAAATTAATTATCTTAAATAAAATAAGGGTAATTTTAAAAATAATTTTTGATTTCGATTAACAAAAAGTATTATTTATCTGTGCATGCACCTACTTATAAGTGAATTGGCCAAACATGAAACTCCAACCAGCATTTATAACGCGTCTTGGTAAAAACAGGACCAGCTCATTTGACCTTCAAACTCGATCTGGTTGGATTGAGCCTTTATATCTTAGTCCTGTTTGAGACACATTAAAATTTTCATTCATATTCTTTTACTCATTTTTAACTACATATTTTTGAATAAAATAATATTTTCTTTCACATTAATAATATTTTTTCTTTTTCAATCACACAATCTCCATCAATTTACTATTTCAAAATACGTTCTTTAAAAATAACGTGGCTCAAACATATCGTTAATACTTTTACGAATTAAAATATTTATTTTTCCAATAATTAATATTAAATCTTGCAATTACTCATTTGGGGACCGTTTTAGTGTTTGTGTGAAAGTGATTTTTTCAAAATTAGTTTTTTAGAGAACATTTAATTAAAAATAAATCTTTTTGACAAACGTGAAAACGGATTGTTCTTATAATATGTGATTAAAAATGAGTACATACTTTCACAAGAAGTTCTAAATATGTGTTAATTTATATTTTGGCAAAAAAATTCTTGTGAAGGAAAGTGTGAGGAAATAAAAAAAAAAAAATTGGAATATTTTTTGAAAAAAAGATTTTCATTCGATAGCTAATATTTTATAACTCAAAAATTGTCCAAATTTAAATGTAGAAAAAATTATCTTCCTTCACTTTCAACCTTTTTCTTCACAGTCGAAATTTGCTGTTCATCCAATTTATTATTGACACATTTTTAAATTAAACTCATCATCTCAAATTTATATCCATTAACTTCACCATTAACCCACCAAATTGATGACAAGTTAATTTAAAATGACGTGCCAATAATTAATTGGATGAACGACAAAAATTGGACAGCAAATTTCAACTCCCACCTCACACTTCACTTTGCGCAATAATATAAATAATAAATGGAGATATTTTCAATAATAACAAATATTTTATTTGTAAAGGTTGACTCCTATCTATCGAAGTCGTGCCTTTTCAATTCACCAAATAATTAATAAATTCCAAAATTCACACTTGTAGTTAAAATAATATTATAACAATTATGGTCTTCTTAATTTAGTTTATGATAACTTGCAAAGTTGGCTGAGGCAGCACACAATAAACCAACATTGAGACCACAATTTTACGGAGAGCCACTATCATATATCAAAGGTACTCAAGTCATTGTCAAAAAAAAAAAAAAATAAAAAAAAATAAAAATTGTTCCATGTTTTTTGAGTTTTTTGAACTTTTCTATCTAAATAAATACCATGCTCTGTAAGCAATGCTTATATACTGTATGGATGATTATATTTGCACTGCAATTTTTTTTACTTGTTCTATCGCACTTTGATTGCACTTTAAGGTCCCCAACTTTTACTCATTGTAGAATTTATGCTCCTAACTTTCTTGTTGAACTTTTATCTTCAACTTTCCAATGGTTAGTATATCTTTTGATGATTGTTTCCATCAAAATATTCTATTTGGGTGCTTTGAAACAAAAGAAAAATGTTTTTTGCATTTATATATATTGTTTTGTAGAAAAATATGATGGACTATTAAGTCATTTTAGATTCCATTTCAACGAACTTTTTAGGTCCTGTTTGGTGGTGATTAAAATTAGATTTTTAGTAAATTTTTATAAAAGTTGATAAAATATGAGGTTAAAAAACTGTGGATTCATAAAATGTATTTAAATTTAATTTTGATTTTTATTTTTTTTACCAAATAGAGGATAAATACACACCGTTATTAAAGGCAACTATGCATTAATTAATGAAAAATTAAAAATAAGAGTGTTAGGGAAGAAATCCTTAAAAATGTCTAAGTCAACTTTATGCATGAAACGCCACTCAGATTGACATTTGACACATTTTGATGGGCTATTCTATGGGTTAATAACCCAAATGATTATCGTATTTTGTAAAAAGTTTTCATAGGGTTATTGAACTTTAAAAATCATTCAAATCATCATTGAACTTTATAAAAGTTTACACGGGGTCATTGAATTTTAAAAATCATTTTAGTCATCACTAAACTTTCTAAAAAATTTCCACAAGATCACTGAACTTTACAAGATGTTTTTCAGGGGATCATTGAATTAGTTTCCTGGGAAACTTTTTACAAAGTTTAGTTATAAATGAGATGATTTTTAAAGTTCAGTGACCCGTGAAAATCCTTTGCAAAGTTTAGTGAACTCGTGAAAGCCTTTTACAAAATTTAGTGATGAATTTTGTGATTTTTAAAGCTTAGTGATCTTGCGAAATTTTTTTACAAAGTTGAATAACCATTTGAGTTACTATTCGTTTCATCACTGAGATTGACTTCTGACACGATTTTGATGAGCCATTCCACCAGTCTAACCACCTTAATTTCTTTTTCTTTTTCATTCTTTTTGGAAAAATTGCAAAGATAAGTATTCGTGGCGGTCCCATTTTGATGATTTAGCCCATGAATAAAAGACAAGAAATGTTTCAATTTCTATTAAATGATCAAGACATCTTGGACTAAGCTTTATTTGTTCTTGGATAAATTGAGAATATGCTTGTGAGGCTTCTTAGTAGCTATTGACTCCTCTCCATGGATATAAGGTGTAAGAAATGAGAATATATCTCACACATAATTTTTAACTTTTCAATTTAAAAATCAAGTTTAAAAGTATTTTTTTTATTAAAAATTAGGTAATAATTCAACTTTTAAATATTAATATTATAAAATTAAATTACTTATGTACTCAACATCCACCCCCCCCAAATTTTACTCACAAACCCTAAATTGGTATTACTTCTCTCTATATCC
>CAIGRK010273429.1:0-14570 GCA_903798315.1 Fraxinus greggii | reverse complement strand
TTTTAAAACTATTCATAAAGAAATGATATATTTTGCAACATATTAAAATTCATTAAGTGTAAAATTGACGTTGTTTATTAAACTCATGTTTGTCTACCATTAATCTAAAACATTGTTTGGTACAGTAAGATTCTCCACCACACATTCACCCAATAAAATATTCTACACATAAATCAATAAAATATTTTAAATTTCAGCTATACATTCTCCAAAAAATACTATTCATTATTTTATTTTTCTTTCAATAATGGGAGACAAATAAGCTCTAAAAATCAAATTGACCAAGGCTACATACATATTACACACAGACACACAAATAATACAAAATAATACATACAAAATAGCAAGAAATGAATAACTAACTGAACTTCTGGGGGTGGCAAGAACAAGGAGATATTTATTTTATTTTATTTTCAAATTTCACCCCCTAAATTCAGCATCCTCTCTATCTGAATCAAACCCCATTTTTGCGTGATTATTTTGATTCTCATTTTCTTTGGATCCAAAAGTTTGAAGCATATTATAGACATACAGATGTTTGTAAGTTATCTCAATCGTTTGTCAGTTATCTCGATCTCTCTGTAGTTTCTTGAATTGATTAATGGAATGGGAAACAAACTTGATTAGATTAGATCAATACCTTTTTCTTCCTGGAATGTTTTCTCTGTATTTCTTGTTATTGTAATATGTAACTGCCACTGTTTATGTTTAAGATGTAACTGGCTAATTTATGGAAATAATATGTTATTATACTGTCCAATCGTGTCTAGTTCTGCACATCTAACATGTTCGACCGCAAAAAAAGAGAACTCAGATGTTGACTGGTTGTGCTTTAACTAAACTTGGAAACCATGACATTGTGGAAAGGGGTTGGTCACATGTTTGACCTGGACTTCTGGTGAGGAGAGACTGTAATATTCATGTTCTAGTTGAAGATAGATTTTTAATTTTTCACATGATATCTACTGAAAAAAAACCACAGCTGTTTCTCTTTTTCTTGGTGGCCATGAATTCCTCGTCAGTCGTTTTCTCGTGAAGTATGGATTGATAGTAACAGACTCTTGTTTTTTCATGTTCGACAGATCGAGTTATCAGCCACAACGAGTATTTGACCGATTGTCATGGCTTATAGCAATTCAAAATCTGTAAGGTTAGTCTCTTTTGAAATTTCTTTTGTCTCTGTCTTGATTACTCAATGTGTACAAGGTAACTATACTATGATCAAATGCCTAAACGTTAAAATTCACAAAAATTTCTTGCAGATTCCAAGATGATGTTGAGTTAGCAAATCTCCCAACAGTTAATGGAGATGATTTGATTAAGTTCAAGTACAAGATTGACGGATCACGATTTCCAGAGCCGAGTTCTAGGAAGGTTGAGATGGGTGCTGTCAAGAGTGGAAAATCGTTGAAAGCTAAAGTATTATCCCGAGTATTCTCTGAGGACTATGAAAGAGTGAAGAAAAAGATATTAGATCCTTGTGGACCTACTATTCGTAGGTGGAACAAAATATTCTTAGTAGCTTGTTTAGTAACGTTGTTTGTCGATCCTCTATTCTTTTACTTGCCAGTAGTCGAGGAAAATGTTTGCATAAACATTGGATTTACTCTTGAAGTTGTCCTCACAATTATAAGATCAATTGCGGATATCTTTTACATGGTTCAGATTTTTGTCAAGTTTCGTACAGCATATGTTGCTCCTTCTTCTCGTGTGTTTGGACGAGGAGAGCTCGTGATAGACTCGTCGAAGATAGCAACAAGGTACTTGAAGAAAATTTTCTGGCTCGATGTCATTGCTGCCCTGCCCCTTCCTCAGGTTTGTCGACTAGATAATTGTCTTTAATTCTTTCCATTAATATCTAATCCTCGCAAACAAACATGCTAAAGGAGTTTTACTTTCGATCACGGATCAGGTGTTAATTTGGGGTATTATACCTAACCTGAGCGGCTCGACTATGGCAAACACAAAAAATGTCCTTCAATTCTTAATCATATTCCAGTACCTCCCAAGACTATATCTTATATTTCCACTTTCATCGCAAATTGTCAAGGCTACTGGAGTTGTGACTCAAACTGCATGGGCTGGAGCTGCTTACAATTTGATGCTCTACATGTTGGCAAGCCATGTAAGTAAAAGTTCACTATCTCTGGTTTCCCCTATGTATTAAGAATTAAGAAAAGAAGCAAAGTGTGCTTACTCACATTTATATTGGTTGACGCTCAATGTGAGAGCTTTGTTCACTTTGCTATCATAGGTTTTTGTTGGGTTTTGATACTCAATAAATCTGGGCGATGATGTAAAACTGATGTTTGATAAGTATTATATCGACACCTAAGATTGATGACCCGACCCTAAAATTATTCGGGGCCATTGAAAGCATTCTAGTTAATTAGAGTTGCTCATGGCCCGATTTCCTTACTTAGTGGATGACTTATTTGGCCACTTATTTTTTCCTTGTTGGGCTTGCCCATTACTATACCCTAAGTGATCCTATATATTTCCCTTTTGTTGGCTTGGTCAATTGAAAGTGTGCTTTGCCTTGAAATTGAGAGAAAGACTGGCTGCCTCTTTGTGTGCTTTGTGCTTCCGGCTTGTAGCTTGTCTTGTTATCTTCTCATTGTTCTTTAGCCTTTGTGGCTGCAAACACCTTCCCCCTTTGTATCCTAAGTGGGTGCAATTGTAAGCAACCAAAGAGAGGAGTAGTTTGAAGGTTTTGGGTCGATTGCTTGGGTGTCGATTTGGTGGTAAACTGAGCCCGATTTTATGTGGATTGGAGTCCAATAATTAACAGTTTTCATTATAATGAAGGCGAGTACAAAGTAACTAACCTGTAGGAATATCATGGCGACCGTTGTTGTATGATTATACTTCAAGCAGTCCAACTTAAAGTTTAAGTGAACTCGTCATCCGTAGAAGACTCTATGCAATCACGCAGCCAAACTACCCTCTTAACAGATAAATATATTGCCACAGCATGATTATAAAGAGCTGCTGCATCGAGTCAATACGAGTTTAAACTGTTTTCTCTAGGTTTCCTAATTAATCTTTTGAAAAAATCCCAACATAAAAGATTTTTTTCTGTTTACTCGAGTTTGTAAATCAATTTCGAATCCAGATTTTAGGGGCTTGCTGGTACCTTCTCTCTATCGAAAGGCAGGAAGCATGCTGGNACCGACCTCCTAAAACTAAGTGAACCCATCATCCGTAGAAGAAGCTATACAAACGCATGGCAATTATCTTCCTTCTCTGTTTGAAATTTTTTATCAGCTTCTTACATAGTAATGTTTTATCTGCTTATGTCCTGGCCATCATTTACCACGTCAATACGAATTTACTCTGTTTTCTCTGGGATTCCAATTCATGTTTTCAAAAATCGTGAGATAAATTTCTGTTTACTCGAGTTTGTAAATCAACTTCAAATCCAGATCTTAGGGGCTTGCTGGTACCTTCTCTCTATCGAAAGGCAGGAAGCATGCTGGAGACAGACGTGCAGTCTCGAGAGTCCATCTTGTCAGTATACATATTTTGATTGCCACAGGGTTACAGATTCTGGTCGAAATGTCTGGTTTCAGTCGAGCAATATCACAAACCAATGCAATCCGGATAGTAACTCTTATCCATTTGGCATTTTTGGTGATGCTGTGACCTTCAATGTTACCTCGGCTCTGTTTTTCAACAAGTACTTCTATTGTCTCTGGTGGGGGTTAAAGAACCTTAGGTAAGATGCTTCTCTAGTAACTTTATGTTGATTCCCGAAGATTCATGTCTCCCAGAAATGAAACTTTAACTCGTGCTTTATTCGATCATTTTATCAGATGAATGTTAGCAAAATAATCTGAAACGTTAGTTTTCTCGATTACAAAATATTTTGCTTTTGTGCAGTTCTCTGGGGCAAAATCTCTCGACTAGCACGTATGTTGGAGAAATAAGTTTCGCCATTATAATTGCGACTCTTGGTTTAGTTCTCTTTGCCTTGCTCATTGGTAATATGCAAGTAAGTCGATTAATATACTTCACGACTCAATTGCATGTTCCAGTCTTTAAATTCTTGGCACCTGATTCGATTGTCCTTTATGAAATGTGTCAAATTATTGATCCACATTCATCGACAGACATATCTCCAATCAACAACAGTTAGATTAGAGGAATGGAGAATTATGAGAACTGATACAGAACAATGGATGCATCATAGACAGCTACCTCAAGAGTTACGGCAGTCTGTACGAAAGTATGATCAATATAAATGGGTGGCTACTAGAGGAGTCGACGAGGAGGCTTTACTCCAAGGACTTCCTTTGGATCTCCGAAGAGATATCAAGCGACATCTCTGTTATGACCTGGTTCGACGAGTAAGTTCTGATATATATCATCTTATTTCATTGTTGTTCTTGGATTGTTTTTATTCATCTTCACGTCCCCAGGATATTCGAACGGACATATGGTACTTCAAAAACAATCCTAGTCACGCAAGAGGTTAATTGTTTTTTACGATGATATTGCCAAACAAACAGTATAACTATGAAGAAAACCACGGTGAATGTGAAATCCTGGAACTAATTATGGGCATGTTTGGTGTTGCTCAAAAACTTTTAAGTTACTTATTTTGCTAAACATGATTTTCAAATTTTCTTTTTTAAACTTACTTTCGAGGAAATTAACTTTTAAGCACAGCCTAGTGAAAGTTTTGAGGATGTGGGGACAAATTGCAATCTGTACTAAATATTATGCACGTTTCTTGCCAATGCTAACAGGTGCCGCTATTTGATCAAATGGATGAAAGAATGCTGGATGCTATATGTGAGAGGCTTAAACCTGCGTTATGCACCCAAGGTACTTGTCTAATGCGCGAAGGCGATCCAGTTAATGAAATGTTATTCATAATTCGTGGGAACCTCGATTCTCACACAACAAATGGCGGTCGCACGGGGTTTTTCAATTCATGCCAGATTGGTTCTGGCGACTTCTGTGGCGAGGAAATCCTAACATGGGCTCTCGACCCTCGTCCAAGTGTTATTCTCCCTTCTTCAACTCGTACTGTCGAAGCCATATGTGAAGTCGAGGCTTTTGCTCTCAGAGCAGAAGACTTAAAGTTCGTTGCATCACAGTTTCGAAGACTACACAGCAAAAAACTGAGGCACAAGTTCAGATTCTACTCTCACCAGTGGCGGACGTGGGCTGCGTGTTTTATACAAGCCGCATGGAGAAGGTATAAGAAACGGAAGGGTGCAGCTGAACTACGAGCATTAGAGAATTTAGTCAGTGACACGGAATCATCAAAGGGAAAAATTGACGGGAACGCCCCTCCAGCCATTTATGCATCAAGATTGGCTGCTAGTAGAAGAGGCCTCCATAAGCACTCGGGATCAGATTCCAGTGCAGTTAATTCATTGCAGAAACCGGCCGAACCTGATTTTTCTTTGGACGACGAATGATAGGAGAATTTGTGCATAAAATCGTCCTGAAAAGTGAACAACCAGTTTAGACATTCACGATCAAGAAGTATTGGATTTGCTTTACATTATTTATTGGTTAATATTGAAAGGAATTATTGTTTAGTACATCTGTATAGACATACTTGAGGTTTTAACTTGAGGTTTTAAGACATTCTTCAGTATATTGATAACTAACATGACAGGAACTAGCAAATTTATAATACTAAGATGTTTCTGTTTAAGTTTTGAGGCTACTTATCAATTATAATTGACATTGTGCAAAAGGGTGAATGATTGGTCTCTTTGGAGGAAGTTAAAGATTGTTACATATACAAGACATACATTTAAACACTTAAAACGTCTTCTGAGAACATTTCTATTATCGTATCCAATGTAGAGATGTAAAAAGGATCGAGATTTCTAAAATCGAAGTGACTTCAACTCTTATTTCGCCCGACCCTGCTCAGGATAGTCCACTTGAAAATCCAGGTCACTTAGGTGTTCGAGACAATCCCCCCGTTAGATAGAATTTATTTTAAAACTTGTTTTTTTATTTTTATTTTTTTATTTTTTTACGTATTCATTTTCACCCACACATTCACACCATAAATCGATTATAATAATTTCAAAATAAGCCTCCGAATTCATATTATTGATGAATTCTTAAAAATAGAATAAATGCAAACGATAATCTTATCTCAAATTCTGTTATTAAACTAATCCAAAATCATGTAAAGATTTAAGAATCAAACAAAATAGTTTTTTTCTGATTAGTTTTAGTTTTTTATTTTTAAAATAAAAGGCTACTTTTTACCCCAATAAAAAGCTAATCTTTGTGAACGAATAATAAGGAAAATAATTCTTAGAAATTTCAAAAAAATAAAAATAAAAAATTAAGGAAGAGATAAAATTCTCAGATTTTGTGATCTTATTTCATCGAAATTCAGAAAAGAAAAATAATTTTTATTTTTGGTCACCACATCCGCATTTAAATTTGTAAGTTGATGATACCGTACCTTCCTGTTTTCTGCCGTATCAGAATTATACATTTTTTTTTATGCGTATATATTTTCATGATCATTGGTTTTTGCCCAAATTTGGATGGCATTTGGTAAGGTTGGTCTTTTAGAAATGAATTGAAATTTGTATTGTTATTTCTGTCTTAATTTACGCCAACATTTAACGTTGAGTTTTGCTTTCGATCCTCGTAATCTTGTTAAGAAGAGTAATTCAAATTGTTACTTATTGATCATTATTTACATATTTAAGAAGATAGATCAGTCTGCTCTAGATCGAAGTGGTCGTTTGAGTTTTCAATTCATTGAATTGCTCTTTTGAGCTTTTTGTTGGGTTCGACCGACGTTATGCTAATGATCAAGAATTCAATTTTTTATATGTTAATTACTGTTTTCATATTCAAGTGGTGTCTTAACACTTGAAACATTTTAGAATCAGATTTTACTCTTCATCTCGTGTTGTTCAGCTTCTCTCTTTAGGTTTAAAATTTATTTTTTGGCAAGTTTCTTTTAATTTCAGAAGTATGAAAGACTGATAATTTTATAAGTCAGTACATGCTTTAGATTTCTTTGTCAATTTCGGTTGATTGGCATGAAAAATGTCTCTTTTGATAAGAAAATATTTTTCATGTTTCGAGGAAAACAAAAACCTACCCTAAAAAAAAAAAAGTGTTTTCCTCCAAAAAAAAAAAATAAATAAAAAATTAAAGGAAACGAAAATTTGACTTATTTTCAAAGGTTAGAGAATAAAACACTCAAAAAGTTAAAATTTGAGTTCCGTGAAAAGTTTTCCAATCACGCACACCCTTAATATCAATTATCTTTGGTATTGGCGCCTGGTTTGAAGTCACAATTTGTCGCTCCCATGCAAAAAATGGGAAATTATATTCCTTATGCTATCAAGAAAATTATTTATATTTTAAATTTTGATCGGGTTCGAGACCCCCGATGGAAGAAGGTAAAAAGTAAGTGTTCATGCTAAATGACAATGCATCTTATCGTTGGTTATGTTAGATTCAGCACTGTCCAGTCGACGAAAACAGACACGAAACATGTATACATGCAAAAACAAAAGCAAAAGAAAGTGAAAAAATATTTGTTTCACAAAACAGGGTGGCATGAATTGAACTTCTTATTTTTTTCTCCTCGATGCCCTTGACACACTTCAAGGCACGAAGGCTAGTGAATCTCGTAAACTAATCAACCAAGACATTGATTATCAGTTGTCAAAGATTCTTATAAAGTAAAAATGATAATACTAAGATAAAAATTCACTTATAAATTAAAAGTTAACTTATAAGTAAAAAATCACTTATGCATATAAAAAAAATTAAAATAACAAAATTAACTTATAACTTAAAATTTTAATTATAAGTAAACATTTCACCTTTCAAGTTAAAAATTAACTTATATATAAAAGAATTACTTTTAAATAAAATAACACTTAATGAGTAAAAAAAGTTCATCCAAAAATTAATAAATAAAAAATTTCATTAAATAACATATATGTAAGAACCAATAGATAACAAACTTCCAAATATGGGTTGAATTTTTCTGAAAAACAGCTATTAAAAATCATCCAAAATCGTACCCCCCATAAAAGATCAAAATCGATACTTCAAAGAACCTCAAAAGGCAAAAGTCATAACCGGTACCCAAAATCCCAAGCAGGCTTTCTTGGTCGGGCCAATACCACTACTAATCTTCGACAAGTTAAAAAAATAAACAAAATTACAAAACGTGCAGTCCAAATCACTTGAAAAAATTCCTGAAGTCAAAGAGTCGAGAAACTAACTGAATTCATAAATACACAGATTAAGTAAAAAAAAATACGATGTACACTAGACCTGGCAGTCCAATGGACGAGTAACACAAGGACAGAGTAATCGTTATAATTGTGGACTTGCAAAACGTTGAGAGACCACAAGTCATACGAGCGTTGGAGCCTTCTCAACTCGACTATTATACGGCAAAGCATAACTGTCAGTTCAAACCCTAAAGATAAAAGGGTGAGTCAAATAACCCGAGAGAGAGTAGTGCTTTGACAATTGAAGACGCACATTTGGTTATTATCAATGAAAAACAACTCGAACCCCTGCAGTTAGTTTAAATGATCATGCCTTCCAAGTTAGCATTGTAAAATCCCATTTACATGAAGTTGGTCATCGTATAGTTCTCTGAAACATCAGTCCTCATCAGACAAACAAACGACGTCTGCCGTAGCAACTGAAGAGGGAAGGGTACCATGAGCATTACCAAGCGTTTCAAGGTTGGACTGCTCCAACGAACCAAAATTTGTACCATCTGGTAAAGATGCAAAAGTATTATGTCCATGTACACGAGGTCGATGATCCATGTCCATAAGCAACTGAACAGCAGATTGAGACGAGTTATGAGGAGCTGACAGCCTACTTTCAGGCTGAGGTCTATTACGAGAAATGGGATTTGTTGTCGGCAATGGCAGCTGCTGTGGCAGTGGCTGCATCTGAGAATGTGGTGTTCGTTGAGGAGTGTGCTGAGAAAATGGAGAAGTTGCAGGACGGGGTGTTGGTGACAGCTGGCTAGGCGTAGCTTGCGAATGCGAAGGGAGACTGGCTGCAGAGGCAGATGTTGAAGGCCGGAACGGTTGAAGATGTGGGGCAGGAGAACGGACCTCTCCTACGCGCAGATTTCCCGTGGAAGGTGTGATGGCACTTATGCGTGGGGGTCTGGTCGGTAAGCCTGACAAACGAGCTGATGCACGGCGTACAGTTTGAACAGCAGGTGTGGGATTATGCTGGCTGGCAGCAGGTTGGCAACCCAAAGAAGAAACAAAGCCCGGGGGAGGTCCTGCAGCATGTGGCAGCGATGGCTGATGTGCAGCTTGTACAGTTGGAGTCACAATCCGAGGTTGGCGTCTCGAAGAAGAAACAAAGATGGGGGATGGTGCAGTAGAATTTGGCAGTGGTAGCTGCTGTGAAGCCTGTACAGTTGGAAACATAGTCTGAGGTTGGGAAACTGAAGATACTGGGTGTCTCACAGGGCGTTGCATTGACAGCTGCTGCAGCTGCTGCATGAAACTGGAAGACATAGCTGCAAATAGAATAAGACCATGAGACCAAAGTTCTACTCTCCGAGTGCATACAAAAATGCATAACTTTAATTAGTCGGACAATTTTATAGATAGTTAATATAAAAAGAAACGAACAATATTGAGTAAAACTAGAATACAGTTTAGTTGACCCAAAACCTAGCTAGAGCAACAAGGGAATCTTGCACATGGTGGTGGACATCTGGTTCTGAAGATTCCGAACATAAAAAGATAAAAAATAAAAAAAATAAAATAATACATATATATATATTAGAATTTTGCTACTTGTACATAAAAAATGTACATAATGGATTGCATGATATGATGTGGAGGGAAAAGATTGAATGAAAAAGTTGATTATGTTTTAAACTGACAAATAGTAGAGTGTCATGCGGCATTATGTAAATTTTGATTTATATGTAGCAAGATCCATGTATTTAAGATGATTTTCATTTCCACAAAGATGACTAAGTTATACTTTACTACTCGGAATGGTGACCCACCATGGCATTTACAATTATCATATGCACCAAAACTTGTACAACTAAATCCAGTAGAACATATGGGATTCAAGACCATGCCCTTTATGGTCTTTGCCATCGATGGGCACGTTTGATGCGACGCATTAGACCATATAAGGACTAATGTAATCTTATCCAATCTTATACGGCGTTTGGTACCTGATTAAATTAATCTAGGGGGGTTATCCTCTTCTAGTCACTATATAAAATTAATACACTATATAGGTGGGTTTAGACACCTATTATTTATTCACCATTTATAATTAAAAAAAAATAGGTGAATTGAAATACGTAAACTTACAAGTAAATAGAAACTAAATATTTCACTGATAAGTGAAAGAATAACTTATAACTAAAAAAAAAAATTATAAGAAAAAATTTCAGTTATAAGTAAAAAAATCATTTTCAAGTAAAACTTGTGTACAAGTAAAAAACCACTTATAAGCAAAAAATCATCTCTAAGTAAAAAAATTTGCGTATTAGTAAAATAATTTATTATGAATAAAATTCACTTATAAATATTAACTTTTATGTAAAAAATAATTTATACGTAAAAAAATTTACTCATGAGAGATAAAAGTCACAAGGAAAATACACAAATAAGCAAAGAGCTTACTTAGAAGTAAAAAAATTATATAAAAAGTAATAAAACCGCTTATGGGTAAAATTACATATTAAGTACGAAAAATAATTTTCTTTTTAAATAAAAAATATATTGTAATAATTTTTTTATTTTCCAATAACTGTACATTTTTCTTATACAGTGTAGCACCAAACACCATATTAGAACAATCCACCCTAATATCCTTCCCAATCCTATCCCTCCAAATCCTATTCCCCCAGTTCTATAATATGTACCAAATGTAACCTATTAGCATTAAAATTTTAGCACTACCATATCAGTTTATTCAAACTCACAGCTTGAGTTGTGTCTATCACTATGTAATTACATGGGCAACCTATCGGATGCATGCTCTCAGCCCAGCAAGCAAACCCATCATTTCATGGAATCATGGATTGTTTAGCAAGCAAATATTTTCAACCCCAGACGTCCAATTTGCCAATACAAACTTCACTACCATCAGCTCTTTTGGGGAATTGGTTGGAGCAGGTTAATTGAGACAAATAGGTAAACCTTGATACACGCTATTTACAAATGGAAGTTCACAGTAGAACTCTTTCAACATGGCATAGTCTTTGTAGCCCATCTCTAATGCCTATTAAGTTTGAATATCTAGGTGGGCGAAAAGGATTTTCATCAGTAGTTCACACAGAGACGGTATTGAGAATTCAGAGCATGCTAAACTCATGTTAAAATCACAAGCTTAACTCAGATGCCAAAATTCTAAACTATGAAAAGATTACTTGCGATTTTAAAAGGGTATCACCGAGGAATTATTACCTAGCTGCATTCCTGGAGGCCCAGGAGGCCTGAGATCCAAACACTTTGATCTGAAAGCCTCGGCCAATATTCTATTCATAAGAACTTTATTATGATTCTTATCAAGTTCATTCTTTTTCAGCAGAAATGCTGTTTCAGCATCATGAAGTTTTTCCTCGTATTTGTTTTGTATTTGAGCAATAACTTCCTGTATCTCCTTCTCACACTCAGATTTCAGCAACAATTTCTGCAGAATGAGAGATGTCTAGTAGAATCAGAACATAAAAAACAGACTTATTATGTGATTACAAAGCAATTCAGATACTAACCAAATCTTCATGAACTTTAACTGCCTTTTCTGTCTCTTTACTGATCCTTAATAATTCATTTTGAAGTGGTTCAGCATGCAAAGATGGAGTTGGATACCAAGTGGGGACTTGATAAGCAGGCTGAGATGTAAGGTTGCCAGATCCGCGAGCATGAGATAAATCTACTTCAGATTGCAGCAGAACTTGATTTGGAAGTTCAGCTGTATTTACTACAGCTTGGGGCATAGACGCATTACTTTGGGAGAACGCAAACAATTCACCATTTGGCACGTGATCAACTTGATTAACTAATCCTAAATCAAGAGTTGAACCCATAAGAGCAACTGGAGGATGCTCTACCAAATCTTGCCCACTTTGCGATGTGATTTGATATGGAAGAGATTCCGGTTCCCCAGATATTTGAGGAGAAGTTTCTGGAATTAGGATTCTTTCTCTATCATGGTTTTCATGTTCAACTTCAGTAGCCAGTGTTTGATCACAGCTGAGAGATACATCAATGCAATCTGGCTGCAGCTGCACATGATTCTCAGTCACTGGTGCCTGATTAGACTGTGTAGGCGGTTCAGACTCAATACAATCCGAGGTTCCATCTTCAACCTGCAAAGTACTTTGATATTCTGGAAGATGATCATTAGACGGTGCAGGGATTTCAGAGTCAGTATGTTTGGAGATTGCAACTTCAACCTGCAAAGCACTTTGATTTTCTGAGACTGGTGCATCTTCATCTCGAAATTCCCCAGATGAACTTTCTAGTAGTACCTGATCAAATGGCATATTTTTATTAGTTGTAATTCTATAGTTAGATTTGTAAGAAGCTCGGGGAAGTCTGCATGGGTCAAAAAAAGCAGTCTAAGCTGAAATAGATCCACCCTCCCGCTCAAATTTGTTACTAAATCAAGGGCTGCAGGAATAAATACACGTTCAAGAATATCAATACAAGGTGAACGAACAGCCAGTCCACTCTAAGATTATTTCAAGACACTTCTCCAAAATAACCAATACGAGCACTATCAATCTAGAAAACTATTTTAGACAGTCTAGTTTTTATAGGATACTGTAACTTGGTGAAAGATAAGAGTTACTCTTTGGTACATTGCGGACGGGAAAACGAGATAAAATAGCAGAAATGTAGACAATTCAGAAAGGAATAGGATATTACATGACTTCGGGGCAAAGAACCATCTGAAGGAGCAACTGTTTCTGTCGGAGGTAACAATGATTGTTCTGCCAAACTAAGACAGCCACCAATTGACTCATTACCATCTCTCTCGTTCACATCATCAGACAAATTGGAATCAATTATATATCCTTTGTCACACTTATTGGAAACATCAATACGTTCTACAGGGTGAACAAGACTCACATCTTCAGAAACATTTTCAGGCACCTCTGTTGGAATCTCTTCACTCACCGGAACCATTAAAATTTCATCAGAAACCAGTTCTCCAGAACCAGGCAAGTATCCAGAAGACATCTCTTCAGTGGTATAACTGGAATGAATCAATTCAATGGGCAGTTCAGCAATGGATGTTCTCTCAAAGGAACATGTCCCCAACTCCCTTTCAGAAGTTATACTTAACAGATGATCGGCAGTTTCAGTAAGCACAGTACTACCTACAGCCTCAGCATGTGCAATGACACGCGTATTAGATGGCTCTACATCATTCCCTTGCATGAGATGCACATCTTTGTTAAGATTTGTGTCTTCAGTATGCTGTTTAAAAATTGGGGCAGCATTCTCAGGGGCACAGATCGTATTATGTGCACAGGCTTCAGAGCATCCAACCTTGTCTTTAGATTGAGATCCAACTGACTCATCAACATCCTTAAGTTCGTTATGGCAGGCTTTTGCTCTGGCCAACCAACTGGCTGCCTTTTGTCTCTCGTAACTCCTTGCAGATAACTGACTTGCCTCAAGATCTTTAACGTGCATGTCCTTCAAGCGCTTGAACTCTTCCATTTTCTTCGCAAAGTCGGAATCCAAAAGCTTGAGTTTGTCAATTGCTACTGAACCTTGACCATGTATAGACCGGATACAGGCTGACTCCAATTTGTGTTCATTCTCCAATCTCTCCCTTTTCTCCTCCCAAATTCTGTGGAATTTCTTAACTTCTTCCTGCTGCTTCTGGATAAGTATTTTCATCCGCTTGTCACACTTTTTCTGGATTTTCTTTAACTTTTCTTCAATTTCACATTCAGCAACTTTGTCGTTCATTGGCTTTTTATGCTCTGAAACAGTCAGATAACCGGAAGGCTCTTTATTTGCTGATCTTCCAATATCAGATTTCACACCTTGCAGGTCAACTGCTGAAAATTGTGGTATCCCTGCATCAGCTTTACATGATTCTTTGCTGGCATCTTCTGTCCATAACAACCAATCCTTTCTAGATTCTTTGTTGTTCTCTGAGCACTGCAAAAACATCTTCTTCAACAATCGCATCTTCGAATAAACATGGGTTGCCTGTTCTTCTGTGCATCCATAATTCAGACACTGTTTTGCTATCATAAGTGAATCCTTCTTATCGATTTTCTGTTTCAAGATTGAAGCTGCAATCCAACACTGACAAAATAGCAGTACATATAGAAATGAAACAATCAAAATCATAGTGAATCATCACTCATAAACTAAAAGCATAATCAGAGTGTACTTTTTTGATGTAGGACAATCCTATTGTAAATAGGATTAGAATTATATATTTATAATAAGATGTTTAGCTATAATAAGTTTTATCTTTTTATTCTAATATTTTATTTAAAATAGGATTTCTTTTCTTTATTGATTAAAATATGATTTCTAATTAGATTATGATTTTAGTTTATT
>CAIGRK010273298.1:0-11358 GCA_903798315.1 Fraxinus greggii | reverse complement strand
AGTCCAACAATAAAATGATGGGAATGGGGGAACTTCGCTTGTTCTAGATAGAGATCTAAAAATTCCATCTAAACTTAGCTGTTTCGGTCAAAACAAATAAAATATGAATTTATTATTAAAAGAAAATAAAGATATATTAACATATGAAATAGAAGTCGGTTGTCTGTTTCTGCAACTCAGCTGAGCTCGCTTTCTCTCTCTTTTCGTGGTGTATAATCAGTTTTTACTTTTGTGGTTCTTCGTGAGCTTCCAACAATGATTCTTTGTGAATTTAAAATGGGGAAAAAAAAAACTTGTATAATCTCAATTGATATTACTTTGATGTAAAGTAGTGATTGTTCATAGATTTCGGGTTAGTTGTGGAGTTTTTTAAGTCAGTGGAGGTTCAACCAATCACTCATAAGCTAATTTATTTTTAACATCGTTTCGTTTGGCATAAAAAGTTGATAAAAATTTAAGTCAAGTTCATAATTGATTTTAACCACACATTTTAACGAAATATACAACTTTTCAATCGCGGATTTTATCAAGTTTTATCAATTTTTTTTTAAAATATGATGATTTTTAGCTGAACCAAACAAGACATAATTTAAAATTGAGTGAAAAAAATATTTATATGTAGCTAATTCATGAATTTTGAACATTTAGACGTGTTATTTAGCCTATGTTTGGTTTTGATAAAATTGATGAAATGTGTAGTTGAAAAATTGATAAAAACTGTAGAACCTATAAAATATGTGGTTGAGAATGAGATTGAAAACAAATATATACTAATTATAATATATACTAATTGATAAACCCTAAATCTGAAAGAAGAAGATGAAGATTTGAGATCTCGAATGAAGGTTTTGAAAGAGACATGCAGATCAAATAGAACTTTTATTAGCTTTCTCTTAAACATCAAGTGCACCAACACTTATTTAGGCCACTGAATTAGGATATTTTATCTTGGTAAGTAAATGATAAGTGTGTTTTACACACTTGTTTAGGCCACTGAATTAGGATATTTTACGCTACTTTGATAAATTATGACTTAATCTCGTGCATTTATTATTTTTTAGGAATAACTCAATGATTGGAAGTGAAATTGGAAAAAATGAACGAAACAGAAATGAAGATTTTCAAAGTTCAAGGACCAAATTACAAATATCTAATTGTTGATTCGGACCATAAAATGAGAATTGAAGACCATACGGGATCAACTGGACAAGAGTAAAAGTCAAAGGTGTGGAACTATAAGAAAACAAGGATCAAACCAAACCCTAAAAGAAGTTTAGGAACTAACTTGCAATTGGTCCTAAAACGACTGAGGTGACGAGTGCGCATGGCTTTAATACCTTGCACACGCAAGCCAAATTTTCTGAGAACTCGAGGCTGAATTGGCCTAACCATGTGCACGCATTGGGTATTTTCGCATTTCTTGAACAAATTTATCAATGATTGAATGAAGAAACATCAAGAACTTGAAGAATTAAATCTTGAAATTTAAGATTAAAAAACAAGAAATAGTTTTCACATCTCCTTCTTGTATTTATAAATTTTGGGTGATGATTCTCCAATTCCTTTTTTGTTTTAATTCTAGAATATGAAAGGCTAGATTTTTTTTTATTTTTATTTTGTTATTGGGATGAAGATGAACCATTTTTATTGCTTGTTTTTAATTCAAATACCAAGTAGTTTAATTAATTTGTAGTCTTGATTGATCCTGTATATTTTATTAAATTATTAATTGCTTGATCACCAAATAATTAGTTACTTTTTATAGTGCTAGAGGTTCACAATAAGTTAGAGCTTTGCAATTTCAACATACGAGCAATAGGCGTTAGGAACAGCATGTATAACGTGTGCAATCTCATTTGATAATCATGTGACCGAATGCATTTTTTTGCATATGAATTCGAACTAAAAATATAATCTGGTCGCGCTTATAATAAGTTTAATTTACTATGGGAGAAATAGTTAGATATAATTGAATTACCGATTGTCATGAATATACAAATCACACTAAATTACGTAAGTTGAGATTTGAAAATAGAATAAGAACAGGTGGGTTTAGAAATCCAACACATGCATCTCATATTTTAATTTATAATCAAATTAGTTAATTAGTGATTTAATTGTCCCAAGGTCATTGAACTTATGTTTATGTCTTTGATTGCTCACTAAAATTTAAGATGTCGAATTTTTCTCACTAAACTTATCAAAACATTTGGTGTTACTCACTACCTTAACATCCATTCTAAATCTTTAACGAAAATAGTGAAGCGGCTAACGGAATGCACATGTTGCTGTCACACCGTTAACAAGATGTCAAGTCTTCGATTACTTACTAAACTTTGAAAAACGTCTTCGATTGCCAGCTAGATTCTGAAAAACGTCTTTGATTGCCCACTAAACTTTGAAAAACATCTTCAATTACTCGCTAAACTTTGAGGTGGTCTAATTTCAATTACTAAGCATATAAAAATGACGTCGACTTATTGTTTGTTAAAAAAATATGTACTGTAATTGCACGAGTCGCTTAAAAGTAATAATGTGGACAAACGAGTTCAGATTGTCAATCCCGTGAAAAATAATTACTCAATTACACAATAGTTAAATTTAATTTTAACATATTGTTGTAGAATTTTAAGTTATTTTCATCAACGAAACACACAATAAATTTAATTATATGAATTTTAAAATGAAGCACACAATAAATTTAATTAAAAACTGAATTATAATAAATTTAATTAAATGAATTTTACAACGAAACACATAATAAATTTAATTAAAATTTTAATTTTCATAAGAAACATACTATTTTTAACGAACAACAGGTCAATGTCATTTTTATAAGTTTAGTGTCCAAAATTCGATTACCTTAAAGTTCAGTGAGCAATCAGAGACGGTTTTCAAAATTTATTGAGTAATCGAAGACGTGACAATTTGTTAACAGGGTGAAGAGGTGTCACATGTACATTCCATTAGCTACATCACTAATTCCGTTAAAGAATTGGAACAAATGTTAAGATAGTGAGTAACGTCGAAGGTTTTATAAATTTAGTGACCAAAACTCAACATCTTAAATTTTAGTGAGCAATCAAAGATATAAACATAAGTTCCATGACCATTGGACAATTAACTCTTAATTAGTAGATAATTTAGATATAATGAATATAAATATCTTTAGTTAGTTATATTCAATTTTCATAATGAGTCGCTGCAATTCAATTTAAAATTTATTTCTCTTGGGGTGATATTCTACTAATCACATGATTAGTTGTCAATGACCCCATATACTTGCGGTATTTCGCACGAACAAATTTTTGACGTAATTGTTAGAGAATAAAGTTTTTAAACTGAATTTATTGATTTGTAATTGGATTCGAAATTTTTGTTTTTTATTTATTTGTGTTTTATTATTTTGGCTACCCTCCAAAATCTTGATATCTCTTGTATTTGGTATTCTTCTCAAGTACTATTCATCAATGAATGCATATTCTGACAATGAAAAAGTAGTAAAACTTTTGCAATAATTAATCCCTATATGGATGATAAAGATAAGCTTGTAGGCGATATAATATTGTGAACTATGTTACGGGATGCATTATATATGGCAATACTTATATACATGCGCTGATACCCTTAAGATAAAACTTTTAAGGTTTTAACAATATTTCGGATCTTGAAAACGAGCAATTTACAAATTTTGATGAAGGATATATGCTTGCGAGAGATTATGTACCTGCAGACTATGATGAGGACATCATACTTGTATGATATGCTCTTCCCTATTGAACGAGAAGATACGTGTAAAATACTATAATGAACTTGTCAAGTTGGATGAAAGCAAAATGTTTATATTAGATGTCATGTGCTGGAGTGAATCTAAAAGGTGGGGATATAACCTACTT
The DNA here is from genome assembly GCA_903798315.1 of Fraxinus greggii. Taxonomy (NCBI): domain Eukaryota; kingdom Viridiplantae; phylum Streptophyta; class Magnoliopsida; order Lamiales; family Oleaceae; genus Fraxinus; species Fraxinus greggii. The sequence continues at coordinate 7,462 of CAIGRK010273298.1, read as the reverse complement.
GTGACTCAGTCATTCAATTTGAGGAGATATCAATTATTTAAGAAGAACATAAAGAGGATGATAAATTAATTACAAAGAAGCAAATGAAAAGGTGGCAATTAGTGAAGATGAAGCTAACACACATTCTTTCGCCTTAATTGATTGTCTAACAATTGATTTTTTGATTAAACCCAATTAGGAGGTCGAAGTCTACATAGTTGAATTTGAATCAAATTGGATGAGCAAGTCATATCACATTAAAAGAGGCAAGGTAAAGATTTGAAAAATTAACAAAAAGTGGAATAATTCACAAGAAGAAAATTAAGCGAGGCACCAAAAGGTTTCTTCATGATTCCATGATACGAATTTAAAAGTCAAGCTAATAATTATGAATAAGTGTTATTGGGAGGCAACTCAATTTTCTTCCATTTTATTATTATGCTTTCTAGATAATATATTAGGTAGTTTGTATTGTTTTGTGTACTAGATAGTAGTTAGGTATCTTCATCCCCATATTATCCTATACGTTGTGATGTGTTTGAGATTAATAGTAATTGTTTCCTATTATTAATGATTGATATCTCTTTATTTTGTAGGAACATGACAACTGAAAACACACTAACCAGTAATGGATCATCTAGCTCCATCAATTTTGTTCCAAATTAGCCTCCAAAATCAGACATACATCCGGAGGAGTCTCTTGTTTCTTTCTTTACCCTTTAATTTTGCTTACTTGGTGATATTTTGATTTACTAAGGGTAATTTCTGATTTAAGTTTGTGATGTAAAAAATATTAAACTTTCATTTTCTTTTGTGTGCTTGTGTAAAATTTTATTACTTTTTTATATATATAAAAAAATTATATTTAATTTTCTTTTTAGTTACTTTGTGTAGGTTAGTTAACCTTGCTTGAACACCAAGTAATTTAATTAATTTGTAGTCTTTATTGATCTTGCATATTTTGTTGAATTATTTGATTGTTTGATCACTAATTATGTAATTAGTTTCTTGTTGTAGTACTGAAATGTTCACAATAAATTAGAATTTTACAATTTCAGCACATAGGTAATAGGTATTAGAAATAATATATAGCGTGTGCAATCTCATTTGATAATAGTGTGATTGAATACATTTCTTTACATATGAATCGGACTAAGAATAAAATCGCATCGCATTTAGAGTATATTTAATTTACCTCTCGAGAGATAATTAGATATAATTGGATTATTGATTGTCGTAATATACAAATTACACTAAATTATATAGGTCAAGAATTGAAAATAGGATAATAATAGGTGAATTCGAAATTTTAACACGTGCATCTCATAATTTAGTTTATAATCATATTAATTAATTAATTAATAGATAATTTAGGTATAACAAATATAAATCTCTTTTGATAGTTACATTCGAATTCGATGACGAGTTGATACAATTAAATTTAAAATTTATTACTCGTAAGACAATACTGTAATCGTCACATTATTTCTTGTCAACGATTACATATGCTTGCAGGTTTCATGCGAACGGTAAACAATGAAACTTAATCATCACTTTCGACTCTAATACAGGTCTGATCCGTCTTCTTTGCCTATCTCTTATGAGTCGATACTTCAATAGAACTTTCAACTTGATCAACCTTAATGCTAGTAACATGATCATTAGTTTATTCAGTTTTTTCTCAGCTTGCCTGTAATTTATTTTCTTCTACATAAGGTGACTTCACCTCAATTCCAACATCATTATCTTATAAACATCGAGTATTTTCTTTTAAGGCACAACTTAAAAGACTCATTGAGTACATCTCTTCTAATTATTTATACCCTCTTTCTTCTCTCTCCTATTACTTGTACCTCTTTACCTGCTCACCATAACCTAATAATACACACTTAAGTGATCTATGTTCCAACTTTTCAATATTTTGATGTGCATATTCAACACGACCAATAAAATTTAAGATAAGAATAATATACAGTTTTTGGATCCACATAGATTCAGGCATTCTAAAATTTAGAGAAGTAATAGGACTCCTATTAACCAGATATACTGCAGTTTTAACTCTTCACCCAAAATAGTTTTGAAAGACCACATCTCAACAATATGCATCTAACTCTATTTAGGATATTATTATTCATTCTATCAGAAATTTCATTTTGTTGAGGTGTATAAGTGAGTTCTACGTCTTAAAATACCATGTCGTTTACAAAACTCATTAAATTCATAATCTCATAATTCTAGGCCATTAAAATAGTTGTAGACGAGCTCAAACTTGGTTTTGTTTCAAGGAAATAAAGATTACATCTCTTTGGGGGTAATTATGATCAAATCATATCCCCTAAAGATTTTAATTTGTCCCTGATCAATTTTAACGTCAAACTCCATAACATCTAGCACTCCTAGAACTACTAAACTTCTTTTTAGTTCAGGAACAAATCTATTCTTTTCAAGTTGTAGAATGTTACTAATTTTCTGTAACAACTATATTTTTCCTATTTCACTAAGTTTGCTAGTCATTATTTTTCATTATAACTTGTCATACATTCATTTTTTCAAAATTTGAAAATTAGGTTCTATTTGGACTCACATGTAAAGAACAACCAAATCAAGAATTCATTCGTGATTTAAGTTCTTTCCATATTAACAACCTAATTTTTAGTTCCCATCATAGCTAAAATTGTGTTCCCCTCATTCTTATCGTTTAATTCATTTTGCTTCTTATGTCAATCATTAATGAAATGTCTCAATTTTTCACGAAGTAATCATAATACCGCAGTACACACCGTTCTAGATTCTTAAGATTTCGTGAGACTCAATATCTCATTATCAAGGAAATGTTCAAAGAGATCAAGTCTAGGTGCTTTAATAGAATAATCAATGCAATATGAATGTATATCAACAAAAATTCAAATTTTCACACAATGCAGTCTCATATAGTGACTAGACAACAGTTAAAATACAAAAAAAATTACCAACTTGCAGTCAAAATTTAACACTTCAAATAAGGCATCCTAAATTTCTAGTACAAGCAATGTTACCATTTACGATCACCTCAATCCTAATTTCACCCCACACAATGACGCGCTAATGCTAAAATTTAAATTGGGATAAAACAATATACTAGAGCGGACCAATCTGAGTCTGTAAATATCGAGATATGCAAATTTATCACTTTAGGGCCACCATCATTCGCTCTAAAGTCTCCAAAAATCGCAGAAATCAATCAACCACAATCAAATTCCAAACACGTGAAGAACACAATTGTCCAGTCTACGTTGTATAACCTGAAAAAGACAACTAACAACATCAAAATGTCAAGAAAAATGTCAGGAACAAACTGCCTGAAGACATAATCGTGGAAAAGTTCTTCACGCGCCCTCACGCACCGTCCACACTCTCTAGCACCGTCGTCGGTGACACGCACCTAACCGCTTGGACCGCCTCTGCATGTACATCATGCTGTGGTCTCCGTTTGTCCAACAAGCGAGTGGTCTGCCCCGAAAATCTAGAAAATTGCCTCAAGGTTTTCACAGCATTCGAACAATTTTTTGATCTGTTTTTCTGCTTCGTTTCTGTCGCTTTTCTGATCTGAAACTTGCTCAAAGGGTTGTCAAAATGGTGATTTTCGAGCTCAATTTCATGTTACGTTTCTCTACCAAATAACCAATTCAAACGGCTTCAACCCACAACCAATATATTCACTTTGGTTGCTCCTCAATCTCACCCACAAATGACAAAATAATGGTAATGATTTGTAAGCCACGAAGGCACAAGAAAAACAATGGAAGAAACACGAGATGGAGGCCAAAACAAAAGAGGAAGTCGCCTGATTTTTCTTCACTATTACAGCCGATTTTTTGGCAAAAGAAGGAAACCACATTTTCTTGTTTCTCAAACAAAATCACACATTTTATGGCTAGGGTAAAGACATCATATATACATGTTAGGTTAGATTTTAGTTGGACCAATAAAATGTTTAAATGGCAAAGATTCAAAACCATTCAAGAGGTAATATATATGGACCGTGAGCAACATTAATTATTTAAACTACTTCCAACGGCCCACATTTTTTTCGGGTCGAACATTTGGACTTGGTTGTTGGTAACAATTTAATCCGATGTTTACATCATAACCGGGATTCATTAGATATCAAAACCCAACAATTATATTATGTTAGGAAAAACGTGTACGCAAATACGGATATACTGACGAATTATCGAAACCAATGATATATACATAATAATGAGCAAATCACGACTTACTCAACCGTATGTCAATGCAAATCTCCTTAAAATGGATTTCGCCTCCCTGCAATGTTGCTAATAGGATTAAATGGAAATCCATCTCCCAAGATAGAACGTTTCTTTCAAAATTAATATAGTACAATATTAATTTTGTTGAGTGGACCAACTGTTGATTGTACTCTTTTAGAATAGAAGATATGGAATACTAAATGTCAAACACGACACTCAAAAATAATATAGAATTATTTTGACAGAATTGGGAGAAATAAAGAATTAGAAATCAATTATTTGGAATTGATTTGAAGTAAAGAAAATGGAATTAGGATAGCCATATTTGTAGATTTTCATGTGTCTCTTCGAATGGTCGCATATTTTAGCAAAATTATTAGACTGCTCCATTTCATATTTAAAGAAGTAGATTGCATCCTCTTATAAGATTATGATTTTTCATCATGCGCCTTTGTGATTAGTCACACCTATTTTGAAATAACATAACTCTTTAATTTTCATTTTTCCACTCCAAATCAATTTCATATAATTGATTTCTAATTCTTCCCTTCTTTAAATTATGTCAAAATAATGTTCTAATTATTTTTGAGTCACTTATTCGATATTTAGCATCGATATCTTCCGCTTTAAAATAGTATAGACAAATGTTGGTTCGCCTAACAAAAGTAATATTGTACTATATTAATTTTGGAAGAAACATTATATCTAAGAAGACAGACTTTCATCTGACCGTATTCTACCAAGAGCAATCAACTTGTAATAAAAAAAAACTTAAGATTTAATGTGAGACTACGTCTTCTCTATCGCTGCAGTAATTCATTATGTCAAAAAAAAATTTACAAGAAAAAACTGAATATGTAACTTCTCTATCCTCTCTTTCTCTCTCCATCTCTCTATTTGATCGATGATCAAAAGACCTAATAAGAGCCTCCCTATTTATAAGATAAAATAGGGCAAAACCTAATTTTTTAAGGATTTCAATTCTTTAATGGAATTTTACAAGATTAGACTCCTTAACTTGAATTAGGACTTCAATTCAAATATAAATTTCTAAACAATCCTTAATGGATTATGCTCCACAATTTATCAAAACAAAGATATACAAAGTGTTCCTGAATACAACAAAACCAAATCAGTGCACTTTTCAAACGAATAGATCAAAAAGAACTCAGTTCTTGATCATCTTACGCTAAGTAAGAAAACCAAAAAATCAGAAAGGAATAGAAGATTAGGGTTTCTCGAATGAAGGTTTCGGGAGGGAAAAGAGGAAAATCACATAAAATTGTATCCAAGTCTCTCAAAAGTCACACTTACAATTAATATGTTTCAAGCCAGATGAACACACAATAGAAGAATCAAGAAATAGATCTAATGAAATTTGGAAGTTCACGTGTGGTTCTCACACAAACCCTCTACTTAAAGAAATCATGTTCTATAAAACACGCTTTTGTAACAATTTTGGTACCACACATTCTCATACAACACAGTTTAATTAATTTTTAAGTACAATTTAGCGCTTATTTGAGAGCTTTTATTTTCACAAATAATTGATTTTTTTTAACATTAAAATGGGCCCACTGCTCTCACTTTGATTGAAAATCTGCACAATTTACACACCCACAACAATTGACAATTCAAATGTAATTGCACTTTGTTCGAAGTGCCATTTTTGCCCTTTATTGCAAATGGTGGAGCAGAAGTGTGGGCTTGCCGCTTTAAATTGAGAAGGGCAGTAATGTCATTTTCCTAGAATTTTTTAGGGTAAAAAAGTCAGACAAAATGCACCCCTAATCTACTGCACCTAATCAAATGGTCACTGGATTGGTCAATTATTTTATTGTGGAAATTCTAGCCAAGTCTATCAAAATTTGATAAAATTGGGATTAAAAGCCATACCAAACAGAGACTTTAATCTTTTGTTGGTGTTAATTATTATTATTATTATTATTTTCTTTTCTTTTTTATTTTTTTTTTGCCGTTCATGTTGTTAACTTATAAGCTGGACTTGGTCCTCTGTTTTGAGACAGCTGTTTTATATGAATAATATAACGCACTTATGCCCCCATTAAAACAATTTTTTTATAATAATATTACTTGTTACAAAAGTAAGAATACATTTTACACTACGACCAATAATAATAATACATAAAGAGATAGTTATTAATGTCCCTTATAATAATTTTACATAGCCCAAACAGTAGAACAATATTTTAGCAAATTTTCAATACTAATATTGAAACGGTTGGATTTTTGTTGATACCTAATAAATCCTAAATAATGATGGTAAACAGTTTAGAATATATTTTATAGACCTCGGCTGATGAGTGAAATGTTTATCAATACAATCAATTTATATGCTCGATCCGAAAGTAACGTGGGTTACTAGTAGCAATTTAATTGTTAATTTTGTCTTGGTTCAAATTCACTTATATGATAGCTTTCTTGTGTCTTGGCCCATTATATCTTGGTCCAACTGATGATATAACATACACTATATATATCCACTTGGTATCATTGTCAACGTGTGGGTGTTTTGTGTTTTGAGAAAATAATCGTGGCTGCAGTACTAAAAAATAGCTTTTCACCAACGAAAAATTATCAACGGATCAGATCAGTTGGTAATTAGAAACAGATTATCTATTGCTAAAAGTAATCCACTTTTAACTACGATTATCAGTAACGATATTTTCGTTGGTAACGGTGATATCTCTTTACCAACGGATATTCCGTGCCTCATGTAGTCATTTAACATTTGGACACCTACGGAAATATCCGTAGGTGACGTACCGATAATCACTAACGGACTCCATCCATTGGTAATCAGAAACAGATTATTCGTTGGTAAAAGTAATCCACTTTTAACTACAGTAATCGACAACAGAATTTTCGTTGATGATGACGATATCTCTTTACCGACTGATATTTCATGCCTCATGTAGTTGTATGTATAATGATACTGGGAAACCCGAACTCGACCTAGAAGACCTGATGTGGGCCGGGCTTTTAGGGCCCACTTTCGAGGTCGGGGTTCATTTAGGTTGGGCCAACGTACTTACCTAATAGCCCACTTAAGAGATCGGGGTTTATCTATAGGTCGGGGTTATCCTTCGGGTCAGGCCCAATAATGGATCGAGCTTCAAAGGCTCTAGCCCACATCACCAACCTGAACTCAACGTACAACCCCTACTAATATTAATCATATCTACACTCTCCTAACTCATTAGAAATTCAAT
>CAIGRK010273267.1:0-11336 GCA_903798315.1 Fraxinus greggii | reverse complement strand
GAAGTTCTCCTTTTCCCTGATAAAAGTCAAACACGGGATTTCGACTACAGATAGCATAGTAACAAGAAAAATCAAAAGAATAATAATCTATTTTGGAAACCAATATTCTTGATTAGAACACACGAAACAAATTCTGGATGACAGAGAAAAGTTTAACTGCCATCCTCATGATGGTATGAACTAGTACATTATACCGAAAAAATTAGACAAAAACATCTAAGCTACGTTCAAGTAGTTATTCATACCTTGTAAAGGGTGGCTAGAACACAAGAACGTCGAGGACCTACGATAGTCAAAATAGTGCATGTTACTGCAGCAGCTAGAGCTTGCTCGAGTGCTTCTTCATCAATCTCTCTGTGATGTCTCTTCAGTGATTGAGAAAGAAAGAATCGTAAACGTGCATATATCGAGTATAATCAAGATCATAATCAGAACCGATCAGATTTAATAGTACCAGACATTCTCAACTCCATAGGCAATGGCATATTTGATTTTGTATTCTCTTTGATTATCAGAAGGCAAAATCCACACTCTTATGTCTAGTATAAACGTTAATCTTTTTACATCGCATTGAGTACGCTTCTCTGAAGTCAAAATACACATGTATATGTCCAGTATAAACAAGTTCATATATAATATTTCTACATGCGACTTCAATAGCGACACCTTCAATTTAAGAATTGAAAACCTTAATTCCTTCGATGTGGCTATCTCAGAGTTAATAGTTAATACTTCTACACAACCATAATATGACCAATAATTTCTTAAAAGTGTGCTTGTTTGGCATGCCAAAACACAAAGAATTATTCTAATGGTATTCTCTTTGATTGTCAAAAGACAATACATGCATGTCTATTATAAATGTCAATGTTTTCGCACCACATTTAGTACTGCTATCAGAAGTTAGAAAGCGCGTAATTTCCAGTATAAATAAATGCATATATAATGTTTCTAAACCCCATTTTAATTTGTCAAGTGTATGCTTATTTACAAAATTTAACATCCCTTTAATTTCAATTCAAAAGGGAAAACAAAGGATAACCAGAGTTAATACCCTAAATAGTCACTAAACTTTGCCAAAAGTTCTTAAGAGGTCATTGAACTTCTTTAAATAGCCACTGAACTTTATAAAAAGTTCCTAGAGGGTCACTGAACTTTAAAACTTCCCTAAATAGTTACCGAACTTTGCCAAAATTTTTCAAGAGGTCACTAAAATTTGCAAATTACATCAATTGTTTAGTGACCACCTAGGAATTTTTTGCAAAGTTGAGTGATTATCTAGAGAAGTTTTGGTAAAGTTTGGTGACTATTTAGGGAAGTTTTAAAGTTCAGTGACCCCTTAGGAACTTTTTACAAAGTTCAGTGACTATTTAGGGAAGTTTTGAAATTCGATGACCTCTTGGGAACTTTTGACAAAGTTCGGTGACTATTTAGGGTATTAACCCGAATAACTATGGAGTGTGATGAGTGGTGAACTGTGACCAAATGCAATTAGACAACTAGACAGTAGAGATTTAATTAGGTGCAATAGAAATCTGTATAAAAATAACGCAGGGCAGCTTCCAAGAATTTTCTCTTCAAATCTAGAATCCTAGCATGGTAAACCTGTTAAAATGAGTAACGTGGAAATATTCAGCATAAATTTATTTTCGTCGTAAGGAATACACAATAAATTTAACTAAATGAATTTTGCAACGAAACACACAATAAATTTAATTAAAATTTGGATTTTTGTAAAGAAACACAATAAATTTGAATTTTTCAAATAATGAAAATAGTTAAAACTCTAGAAAAAAATAAAATATATATGTTAAAAGTATATTCGACAACCCGAACTGATTTGTCCAATTTATTACTTTTATGTGACCTGTGCAATTGTGATACACACTTTTTAATGAACAATGGGTCGACGTCATTTTTGTTAGTTTAATGGTCAAAATTCGACCACCTCAATGTCTAGTGAGCAATCAAAAATATTTTCCAAAGTTNAATATTCAGCATAAATTTATTTTCGTCGTAAGGAATACACAATAAATTTAACTAAATGAATTTTGCAACGAAACACACAATAAATTTAATTAAAATTTGGATTTTTGTAAAGAAACACAATAAATTTGAATTTTTCAAATAATGAAAATAGTTAAAACTCTAGAAAAAAATAAAATATATATGTTAAAAGTATATTCGACAACCCGAACTGATTTGTCCAATTTATTACTTTTATGTGACCTGTGCAATTGTGATACACACTTTTTAATGAACAATGGGTCGACGTCATTTTTGTTAGTTTAATGGTCAAAATTCGACCACCTCAATGTCTAGTGAGCAATCAAAAATATTTTCCAAAGTTCAGTGAACAATCGAAGATCTGACAATTTGTTAATCGTGTGTGATGAGGAACCAAATGTGTATTCCGTTAGCCATGTCATTAATTTCGTTAAAATTTTGAAATAGATGTTATCCAATGTTTGAATAAATTTAGTGGTCAAAACTCGACATCTGAAATTTCAGTGAGCAATCGAAGATACAAATATAAATTTAGCGTCTCATTAACTCTAGAAAAAACTTACTTCAAGTACCAATCTTAAATTTTAATTGTACTTTAGTGACCATTTGTTTAATTAAGTGCATGCCGAGATTAAGGAGGAAAATGTAAACTAGTAAACGGATCAGTGCATTTTCATGAGTCTGGTCATAAATTCATCAATTATACTGAGAAAAGTTTTTGGTTTAAAGAAATGAACTGGATTCAACGCAAGATCTATCTTTACAACGTAACTTTTGGTCTCTATATGCTGGATTGGTGGGAGCGTTACCTCTTCAGTATCCTTTCTTTTTCTTTTCCTATTCCTTTTTTTTTTTTTTTTTGTAAATTTCTCGATTGATTGTGTTTTGATTTTTTTTCCCGATCTGTGTGAGCGCTCGGTAGGTGTGTGTTGTATGGTTGGATGAATTGATGGGTTTTTTTTTTTACTTGATTCGATGAAATATTTTGGATGCGTGAGAAAAATGTTTTGTTGAATTTGATGTAGTTGTTCCTTAATGTTTATCAAGATATACTGGTACTTGTGTTGATGTGGTTTATTTTCTACAACGGTTCGCGGTACATGAGCGAGTCTTACAAAAAGTAAGTCAAGTATTCTCCCCAATCTTTTTCTACATTTATTAGCTTTCTTTTTCATGATTCAGCTGTGTAACTTGTGTCTTTGTTACGATGTTATTGATATAATTTTTCCCTTCGGATGAATTATCGGTTTCTTTACAGTTTTAGGTTTTTTTTAGCTATCCTAGCTTTTAGATTGTTGAATTGGAGGGTATCTTTAAAATCCGAATCTAGAATGAGAAATAGATGATCAGGGAGATGCAACAAGAACAAAAACCCAATTAAAATGAGGAAATTTTTGTGTCAAAATCATTAATTTCCTTCCACTGAAATTATTGATTGCTATACCACATTATATTTAGTAAAAATGAATCTATGAATATTTGCTTCTATGTTGAACTCAGTTGAACGGTACAATGAATCGATTTCATTTTAATCTGAATCTGTCTTCCATGTTGTTTCTGGACATGGAGTGCTCCATATGTTTAGTGTTTAATGTTGAGGACCTCAGGTCATTTAGAAGTACTGCAATTTTCCATCTTGTCGAGGGTGTGAAATATTTGGAAGTAATTTTTTAACCAGACACAATAGATGTGCACCGTATGCGGATGGTATAGATATTTCCTAGTGGCATAAACGTGCATGTGTGCTTAGCGCATGAACGTACGTGTGGGTGCCAGGGTCACTATAAAAGGTCAGACAGGGGGAAGCATGTTTTCCTTATTCATGTTATTTATATGGACAACCATGACTAGGTTTGTTGGTTTCTGGTTACAATGGTTGTAACTGTTAAGAATGTAATTTTAAAAGCAATCTTTTGTAAGGCATTATTAATACTGCAGAAACATGCAACTATATTGTATTCTGTAAAATACACCAAATTATCATCCCTTTATTTCTAGTATGTTGTGTCACCGAGAAACAATAACAGTGACTTGGCCCGGTGTCCCCATTGAACTAAAAATATAGGTTTCCAGGTATCGACTTTCTTAATAAAATTAATTAAAGATAGTTAAGTTAGTTCATTGGAAACTAAAAAGTTTTTCTTTGGTACTTCCTAAAGGCTCACCAATTATTTCCTTTAGAAAGACTTGGCTGCTTTTTTAACCCAACTTCAGTTGGGAAGTTAACAGTAAGGCTCTAGCCTCTAGGCTAGCTCCCAGTTGTAGGTTCCTTCCCTCGGCTTTTCACTTCACCATGAGAAGATATTATGATTGCAATGAAAACATCCACTGCCATGTTCAAGATCTAATCGTGGCTTCTCCTTGATCACCAATGCATGCAGTGGCACTAGATATTGCCTATGAAAAGTAATACCGACTAGAACTTATATGAGCACAAGTTTTCGCTTAGCTTTAGAGGCGGTTTTGTCTTTATTTATTTATTTTTTATTAAAATTTCAGATGCCTGTAGTTTGCCCAGTTATCTGACTTTCTTGACGTTATTGAGCCTCAGTTTCACAGAGCGGTAGAAGCGAAGATTGTGAAATGTGAATCCTGTGATAGGATCAAGTCTTTTAGTAGAAAGGAAAGTGACTATGATGATGATGATTTTACCATGTTCCCCATTATGTTTTGCTACCTTTGTTTTAAGTTCAGAGTCAAGGAATTTTGGTTATTTTCTACATTGAAGTAATTTTTGGCCCTTGCATCATAATTAAAGATTTTCATTGTTATGTTTAGTTTTATTTGAAGTCCTAAATGATCCACGATATATTTTTGGAAATAATTAGTTAGCAGTTTTAACTTTTTAAGGTTAGAATCCTATTGTTTAAAAAATTCCGATTGGAAAATGCATCAATGTGCTGATTTTGATGAATTTTTTTTGTGCACTCATCAATTGAATGAGGCACACGCCTCAAGGCTCTTGAGGCATTTGCATCTTAATTCTCCAGGGTTATTTAGTTTGCTTTAGGTGTGGGTTCACAAAACATTAAAATTTCTTATTGACCCACTTACGAAATAGTCCTCTACACCAGTAACTATTACTAAAATATTAAATATTACTATTTTTGATTAACCCACTTTGGAAATCAGCCATTACTAAAACATTAAAATATTGTGTTTTTCATGTACTCACTTTGTGAATAACTTACCTGTCCCACCAACTAAAAAATAATTTCTTTTTTTGTTAGATTTTTCTCTTTTGTTTGCTTGCTCACTTTAAATTGTTTTATTATTAATTTAGAATATTGTTTATGATTTATTATGCTCTTGTTCTACATTTTAATAAATTTTTGACACTTTTTTTGGTTTGAGGGGCTTGCATCTCAAAATGCCTCTAGGCTTATTCCTCGCCTTAAGAAGGAAAAATGCCTTAATACACAATTACACTTTTTTGAACATTGGTTTATTCTTAGAAGTTTATAAATATTTAGGTAATTTTTTGTTACAACATAAACAATTATCAGCTTCTACTTACCAAATACAGCCATCAGCCCCTGAACAGGTCAGAATTCTTCGTTACTAAATGCTTTCAGATCCATCCAAGTTTAGTCCTTGTTCTTGTTCATTCTTCTCCAAGAAATCCATACCAAAACAACTCTTGAATTTTTGCCTGAAGAATCATTGTGTGACTGTCGAGCATGAATATCTCCACCATAATAATTTCTTGTTTCTTGAACTGTGTATCAAATAATATAACTTGATTATTCTCTGATCTGTAGTGTCCTGACCAGAAATCACTAAACTCTCATATTGGTTGTTGGCCCCACCCCAATCCTATAATGTGCTCAGCATTGCAACGTTTGTGCCATTTTTTGCACTCAAAAGGTTTTCGTAGAAATAGTGTTTTGTTGAAATAATAATAGGCAATTTTACAATTTGTCAAGATATTTTGCAAGAGTTTGATATCTAGCTATTCTACCTTTCAAAGGGACAGCGAAACTTTGTCGTAGTAGTATATTTCTCATACTGTTCTTTGTATATGGTCTCTATGTAAGGTCTTGTGTATAATAAGAACGAATCAAAGAATTTAGAGTTGGTTTTCTTGTTGTTATCACTTATTATTAAAGTCGCACAAATTTACCTATTATTTTCATTTCTTCAATTCTTTGCTTGATTTAGTAATTTTGTTCTCCTATAAAATTTCTCAGTTTGGAATGAACTGGATGCAGAAACAAGAAAATTTTCGTAGTTACAGGAACTGTAAAAAGAAAGAACTGGAAGTCCAGTCTCTTTTTCTTCTCTTTTCATTTAGAAGTGCCCTCATCTCGTGCTACTTTCTCTTTTCATATATTTATTGGTAACTGTGATTCTTAGTGAAATCTTTCATCTTCCGCTTGGTTTTTGGTACTAAAGATATTTTTATTGAAATTGTTTCGGAAAATATGGAGGCATAAAATTCATACTTTAAGGTTGTTTGCTTCCTTAGTATATAGACAATAATGGTGTGTTATACACTGTATTAGACATAATTGGATAGGACTTGACACTATAACGACAAAATCTTAGCTTCTTTTCTTTTTCAACACTATCCATTAGTGTCCCGACCACTTCACCAAATACATCGTAACCGGTGCTTGCATGAACTTCTGCCTGATCTCTGGCAAGGGCTGATCCTCTCAGGTTCCAAGTTTATAGGGTCCATTTTTGCATTTGATGCTAAAACTGACTTCCTTTTTCCAATTTCTAAGCTCCCTACCTTGCGAAAGTTAAATCATTTTGATAGAAAGGTAAGAAATACTTTCAAAACGAGTGACATATTTTTACTTAAAAGTAAGAAAGTAATGTCCAAGTATGTTTGGAAGGAGGAAGTTACAACTTACAAGCAACTCGTCTTTTAAAGCTTGGCCACACACACATGAAAGCAACGTGAATTGACATGCTGAATTCTGTATATTTTATATGTATCCTGTATTTCTCAATATTTTTTCTACATTTATAAATTTGTAGGTGTCTGCAGTGGAAAATGGTGCGTGGCATTGAAAAATATCAATACAAGGGCTGAAGGATTATGAAGTGCACATGGCATAGTTTGGATTTAGTTGACAATTTCTTAAATGGGATCTTAGCTTATGTATGTACAAGTGTTTGAGATTGCACTCTCTCTCTTAGTCATTTACTAATATGCAACCAGAGAAGAAATTCTTTACTTGGTTTAGTGTGAAATATGTTTGCATTTGATAGATAGTCTTTAAAATGCAATTTAAAAACTTGATTTGAGAGCGAAATTATCAGAAACAACTCAACGAACTTGTATGGCTTGGATGTAATGGTTACATTAAGAACATGTCGTTTTTGAACTTCGTACGGTTACAATTGTCATTCATTCAGACCCTGTGTAAAATGGTGGTATTAAGGGACTTGAAACTCAGGTTGATAATACATGCTCTCTTGGTAGAACTAATCTCCTGCACCTATAACATGGGGCTTGAGCTTGATGATAAGAAGGTGGTGTTCATTGATAGATTGTTTTCCTATTGACATCTTATTCATTATATCTAATGCAATACTTTTCGAGGAATTGAAACTCTCGCGATCTTGTATTCCAATTTTAATTGATATCCCTTAAACTTATGTTTCATTCATTACCATTATATTTAGTTGGCCATGTTAACGAGCCGAGTCGAGCCGAGCAGGAGCCGAAATTCAAAGCTTGCGTTCGGTTCGAGCAAAATAGGTCCGAGCTTTTTTGGGTTCGAGTCGAGCTGAGCAAAAGCTCGGCCAAAACAATGAGGTTCGGATCGAGCTTTTGCTTGAGCCTTAGCGGGCCAAGCCGAGCCGGTTCTTTTTTTTTTTAATTCGTTATAAATTTTTAATTTTTTATAATGCATTTAAAATTTGTGTAATTAATGCGCGTTATAAATAATAACTAAATATTAATTAAAAAAAATACATTTAAACTTAAAAATAATAATTTTTTTATGTGACGAGCCACGGACCGCCCCGGGCTCGAGCCGATGCCTCAAAATGGGGCTTGGCCCCAAGCAGAGGCTCGGGCTTTATCGGGCCGAGCCCGAACCGACGAGTTTTTTTTGTGATCCCTATATTTAGCCCCTATTGGCTTAGGTAACGTCAAATTTTTAGTAAATTTTGATAAAAATTGATGAAATGTGTGGTTGAATCCTATTACTTATTTATTTTAATTTAAGACTAGTAATTTGGTTTATTTTTTGCTTTTCTTGATTAATTTTGAGAGTTCTGCTTGATGGCTATGGTGCCAATTAGATTTATTCTAATTTTACATATCCATTGCATTATTTAATTATTTGGCCACCAGTTAAATAATTAGTTGTTTATTGTAGTGTTTGGAGACCACAATAAATTTAGAATACGGCAAAATTAACATGTGTCATAAATGTTAGGAATAGTATTTATCACGTGTGCAATTATATTGATAATCTGAAATTTAATGCATTCTTTTCATTCGAATTCGGATTAAGAAAAAATTTGGATCAATTATATAGATAATCTGAAATTTAATGAATATAATAATTTGTCTTGAAAAAGAAAGTTAAATGCATTAGTTTTATCCATTGTTAAGAATGCATAAATACGACTAGATAATAAATCAAGAATTGAAAAATATAGTAATAGGCGGACTTTAAATTCAATGCTATCATCCATTCATTTATACAGATCCATTTTTAAAAATATTTCTTAGCATCATTTAAAATAATCAGACAATCATCCATTTTCAATTAAAGTTTTTTGTTATCAAATTTGTAAAATGTAGCTGTAAAGTGTAAATTTTAAAAACACAATACATAAATTATATATTTGTACGCGTGATTTGTTTTGTAAGTTCATTGTGTGAATGCACAACAACTAATTTAATTATTATTTCTAAATTAATTTCAAATCAATTTCAATTTATGCCATAGCCCTTTTTTTTTCTCTATATAATGGACTAGCGCCCATCCACCCAAAAATCCAAGAAAAAGAAACTAGAGAGTAAATAGATAGGTTAAAATTCTCGTTCTCCTGTTCAATCAACATATAGACATGCTTTTAAATGGTTTTTAAACTCTAATAAAGTCAATATTTAGTTATTAAACTTTATAATGTTCGATATGTTATTCACTAAAATTATTACCGTTCATAGAAACTAACGATGACGTTAATTTAAATGACAACATACTGATGTGGCATGACGATGGGTGGTGATTGTCTAAAAAACTATGAATGGGAACACAGCTTATTAATTTCATTATAATTTACATGATCAAACAAATATTACTAAATAAAAACAAATTTGTACGTTAAATCTTCCTCAATCACTCTCATACTTCGAGGAACGACCACATTTTTAATCAATTAAGCATGTGTGTTGTGAACAATTGAGTTTATAAACATATAAAAACGAATGGTGAATAAGTAAAAAGCTCCTATAAATTTATAAGAAGAATTACGGTACTTATCTAGAATGTCGATAGTTAATAACTCTCAAATGTAAGATTTAACGACACTTACACTACCGACGAAAAAATTTCTAGATAAATATCATCACTCCTATTACCAATATGTAGAGACAATAAATTAGCAAAACACGAAATGAATTGAATGGCTTTATTTTTAAGAAAGAAAAGAAAAGAAATAGTTTAATAGCACAAAACGTCTATATGTTTGACACTTCCTGTGGAAAACGTCCATATGTTTCATTTTTTTACATTTTCTTTCTTATTTCAACGTTTCATTGTGAAAAAATCATTTTCACCATTTCTAACGCTAAAATGACCAATATACCCTTCTTTTAAATAAAACAAAAAAAAAAAAGAGAGAAAAAGAACAAATTGCAATCTTACTCCTAAACTTTTTTGAAAAATGAAAATGAGTCCAAATAAATTATTAAAATATTAAAAATAATAAAAAATAAAAACTTTTTCTCTCTCCTCTCAACCTCCTCCACCACCAGCACAACAAAAATAAACATGCATTTTTATTTATTCAGCCCCAACTTCCTCAATCCCTCTACTCTTATCATTTACCATGTTCCTCTGACATTCTTATCAGATTTTTTTGTCAATTTCTCCCAAGAACACTTTTGATTCTCTCAACTGTACTTTTCCTATTGTTTTGTCCGGTTTCTTCCACCGATCGTGCTCCACAGTAGTAATCTACTATCCCCTCTTCTACCACACAACAACAAACGCAATAATTCTTCATCTTCCTAAACTATTTCCGGTAAACTCGCCACCGTTGACCTTACCTCCGAAGCCGAGGATTCCGTCAAGCGCCACCGATCCCCCCTGGCCACCGTGGACCTTTCTGTTTCCGGCGGAAAGGAACATGAATACGAGGAGGAGCAGTTAGGTTCTGCTATTATTGAACAAGAAGATTCAACTAGGCTTCGCCTTCTGGGTTTGCTTTTACAATGTGCAGTGTGTGTTGCTATGGACAATCTCGACGACGTCGGCCAACTTTTGCCGGAGATAGCCGAGCTTTCTTCTCCCTTCGGCTCATCAGCCCAACTCATCGGGGCATATTTTGCCAACGCGTTGTCGTCTCGAATTATCAGCTCATATTTGGGTACCTACGCGCCTCTCGCCGCACTCTACAAAACCCACTAATCATCTTTAGAATCGGTATAACTACTAATTCGTTCCATGTGATAACTACACAACAAAATGCGAAACTCTTTCCTCAAGTGTTCTTATTTAATCACGAAAATCTACTTCCAAAAAAACTCAAACGGACCTGTGTCACTGGATCACATCGATTTCCTTCGGCTGCACTGGGGAGGAGCCCTAGTAGGTCATTGGGAGAGGCAGGGCATCTTCATCGTCAGTCAAGTAGCTCTCACGGTCACGTGACCACTTCTCTTTCGCATTGATTTTCGTGTTCTTACTATTATTATCCCTTGTAGTGGTAGCGCCTTTGATTTTTGATTATTTTTAATATTTTAATAATTTATTTGAATTCATTTGCACTATTTTAAAAAAATTTAGAAGTAAGATTACAATTTGATCTTTGTTTTTCTTCTCATTTTTTTATGCTTTATTTAAAAGATAAGTATATTGATCATTTTAACGTTAAAAATGGTGAAAATTATATTTTTCGCAATGAAACGTTAAAATAAGGACGAAAATGCAAAAAAATAAAACGTATGAACGTTTTTCTTAGAAAGTGTTAAATGAAGGGACGTTGTTGGGTATTTTAGTGATGTCCAAATAACCCCTAGGCAATGATGAAAAATCGTGGTCCATTTAACTTCATAGACTATAAGCTCGGGATTGAAGAATAACTGAAACCCACACCACAAACGAAGTAACCCAAATCTTATTGGGTATTTA
>CAIGRK010273214.1:0-15570 GCA_903798315.1 Fraxinus greggii | reverse complement strand
AAACAAAGTTTAAAACTTCAAAAATCAAATATTAATTAAATTCTATTTATAAAATAATTAATTAAATATATATTTTATTAATTAATTATATTAAGGTTACAACTATCACCTTGTTTGGGAGCAACTTTTTCTTGATTTTAATCAAAATTCTGACTGTTAGAACCGCAATAATTGACTCCAATATCAAAATTTTGCTTGACTTGGTCAAAATAAATGGCTGATTGTACTATTTAACGGTAAGAATTTTACTAAAAAATTGTTTAAGTTACAACTCAAATTTTTAGATCACATACTATTTATTGATCACATATTATCAATTGCATATTATTTATTGATTCCGATCTCAATATTTGACCACACACTCTTAATCCCATCACCTACCCCATCTAACCCGTCACCACCGCCTGCATCATCACCACAACCACCATCAACACAACTTAAAAGCACCACCACCACCACCAAAACTGCCCAACAACATAATACAAATGCGCTACCACCAACAAAAACACAACCCAACAAACTAAAACTAAAGGATCGCCACCACGAACGAAGCTATCGCCACCAAGACTATGCGAGTTCCATCTCCTTCGTCGCCAAATCTGACACCAAAACCATCTCCAAACCCAAATTCGATGCAAAAACAACAAACACCACTGATGTATTTACCCCTCCACGAAACCCAAATCCAACACTGATCTACAAAACCATTGATGTGGTAAAACACTAATCTACAACCCAAATTTGACACCAAAACCCCACTGATCTACAATCTCAAAACAAATATATAGAAATGAAGAGTACAAAAAATGGTATTACTTGTGGTTCTCATGATTTGTGAACATAAAAATCAATTTGATCAATTAATCCATGTTTATAAGCTAGTTAAACTTCATTTTAAATCGCACTTGAACTCACAACTTCTATTCACTTTTAACAACAAATTTTATGTAAATCATCAACTTATAATCTCAAAAACTTGAGGAACATGTACATTATAAGTGCCTTCAGTGGAAAGCTGGGAAATGAAAAATTCAATATACAACAAAATCAGCCGCAAATCGGTAATACTCTGTTATTGATGAACCAATGGATTTTTATTTTAATCTATTCATTGCAATTAATGTAATGGTAAAAAGGAAGAAGTCAACTTTTTGTCATGCTGATGCCAAGATATCTCTCCGCCATCTTTCTTTCCCTCTCTGGTTCCATTCTGCATCAATATGGGGTTGAAAATGGGAAACCCTAAGCATTTCCCCGCCATCATCCGCCAGAGAAACCCCTCTCATGTGCTCACCCAAAGTATTTCATAACTGTAACTTTCATCATTACTCCAAGGACACAAAACATAAAATGACAAAACTATAGGAAAATGTTACTATGCTCTTTGACTTCTAAGCTCACTTGTCACGCTTATAAGCTTGGGTACCATTCTCCACGGTCTCAAAAGTACCAACAATCGAGAAAATGCGAAAATAGCCCAGGATCAGTACCAACAAGACAACTGGCAAAATAAAACATGTAGTATCCAAAGTTTTTCAATCAGGAAACAGAATCAACATAGCCGTGCATGCAATAGATCATAACATGATATCAAACTCAACGTTTTGCTTCTTTCCTATGATCCTATCCATGATTGTGTTAAGAATTCAATACTTGTACTCAAAAACTCCACAAAATGCATTTTTTTTCTAATAAAAAACGGAAACTAAAATTAACTACAAAAAATGACACAGCATAAGAAACTTGCTGCAAAGAGAATTTTCTGTATCCAGTTTCCAAACATGAAAACCAAGATATCTAGAAACTCATTTCTTCTTGCCAGCCTTAGCAGCATCTCCAGCTTTAGTCTGTACAAGTCCATTATTGAAATTAGTTGCAAAACAAAAGTGAAAATGACAAGAATATAATACAATAATTTACTAGTGAGCATATCATATAAAAGAATATCATCCTTTGAATTTTTTGGAGGGGGAAAATCTTTTGAGAAAGTCAAGTGTGAGAATCAGTGTGCACAGGATTATTGGCATGTCCCTCGAGGTATTTTATAATAAGGGTCTGTTTGAGCCACATTTTTTGGTGGAGAATGCATTTTGGAATAGTAGATTTATGGAGAGTGACTGGTTTAAAAAATAAGGAAAAATTTTGAGTTTGAATGTAATATTATTTTATTGAAGAATATGTGAAAGAAAAGAAGAAAGAAAAAAATGTATTTTTAAAAAAATAAAGATCAAACAAGGGCTTAATATTTCTCCTCCTTCCTTTTTTTCGATCTGAACAAAATTGATGAAACAGAAGAAATCCGAGTTCTATTTTTTTTTCCCAGGCGGTGGGAGGAGTCGGGAAAGGGGGCTATGGCAAGCACATGCTAAGGAGATTGATTAAGTTGGAGGTAAGATCTTATCAATAATCATTTTAATCTATACCTATTATCGCAAAAACTTTTTGGATATAATATCTACAAACTCACTGTTAAAAAATTGAAATTATTACCTTCTTCACACCACGTATCTTCTTTGCTCTGTTCTTTCTCTCCTTCAGTTGCTTCCTGGACTTCTCAACCTTGGTATCAAGACCATTCTGCATAAAAAAATAACAAAAGTCCAAAAAGAAATATAAAAATCTCTAAAAAAAAATTAGAGGCATGAGAAATAAAAGCAACAAACCTATCAACTAATAAAACAACCATTCAAGCAAAATGACTGGATTGAAAGAGGCTAAGCATGCACAATTAGCCTCCAATGTAAAATCAAAGGCAACAAAGAAATGGTTTCATATTAATAAAGAGGTCCTTTTATAAGTTCAATGGAAATTCTCCCAGAAATAAGAGGCCGATTGATGGTCGCATAAAACTCCAAACTGCTTACCAACTTTATTTAGATGTTCAGTGCAAGGGCAGAGTATGCAGGAAAAAAGTAATAACTATTTACATAATGAAGGAATGATGCATGTAAAACACACTTACTGGTGAAGTACAAGAATCCTAGTATTTAATATGCTTCAAGCGTCCGGGTAAAGTAAAAATCAAAAACCACTATAGTCTACACCTCAGAAAAGTGTAAACCTAGTACAACTAACAATTGAATATTCACCTTCCCGAAAGATGTTGCATTAATGAATTTATGACTTGCTTAAATGTCCATTTACCAGTATAATATAAATAACACTGAAAGTCCAATGAGGTACAGGAATTACCCTGATGAGCCTGTATTTTGGCTCGTATTTCTTTGCATTCTCAACAGAATCATAGATCAAGCCAAAACCAGTGGATTTGCCTCCACCAAAGTGGGTCCTGAACTTGAAAACAAATATGGCATTTGGATCTTTCACTTCATACATCCTTGCCAATTTCTCCTTCAACTCAGCCTACAATGATAGCCAAAGTAGTTAAAACTAGAAGCGACCATAAATTCGAGTTAAAAATTAACCTTAAAACAAAGAATAGAGCAGAAAACTCACTTTTGGAAATCATAAACATAAGGTAACTAATAATTATCAACCAAGAACACCAACAGATCTATTTACTCATTTTCCTTCAACATTTTCATAAGTATGCTTCGGCTTGTAGAAGCTAGTGTAACTTTCATAAACCAAAGACTTTACATATAACCTTAAAAATCATCAACAAATACATTTATTTATTAACTTCCTTCAATACTTCCATAACTATGTAATGGCCTATAGAAACTAGTTTTACTTTTATAACCCACTGATTTTACAGTTAACCTTTTCGGAATTATACATAGACCCAGACGAGTACAAAATATAAGGACTTCTCGATTCTCAGACAAATATACTTCACTCCATATCTTAAGTAAAACAACCAAAGTAAAAATAAAAATAAAAAGAAAATAATGCAGAAAAAGCATAAAACTAGCACTTAAAGGAATACTGCAAATATGTTGAGAAATCAAACCTTAGAAACATTAGGACGTCCTGGATGTAACACATCAATGATCTTCAAAACAAAATCACGAAAAAATAAGGATGAACATATCAAATTGCACAAATAATTAGAAATAAAACAACATAATTAAAAAAGTTAATGAAGACTTACAAATTGTTTCCTGGAGAGGAGACGATTTGTCATAAACTTCCTTGTTCGGATAGTCACAGCCTTGTCCGCCATATTCTATTAAACATAAACAAAAACCACAGTTTATTCAAAGTCTACAATCTACACACACATACAGTGGCGTTGTATATATAAAAGAAGAGATAGTAAAAGATGTTACGGTGTTCTCGCTGGTAACTTGTGCCGCCGATGCCGCCTCGTCGATTGGCAGGGAGTTGTTCGAGCGCGAGTTTAGATTTCTTTTACCAGTAATAATAAATGAGAAAATCTTAAAATATAGGGTTTAGACATATAGCAGGGCTCCCTCATGGGCTATATGGGCCAAGCTACGAAATAGAAGGCCCATGAATTGGACCCAATTTGTTTTGTTGTTACCGGCCCATTTCCCTCCTTCCGGACCCATTTTCCTTTAAATATTTGTTCCTCTTAGTTACCTTCTCTCTTCGTTCCAGTTTTACATCCCAAATCCTTCACCGTTAGAAATCCCTAATTCTAATGGGTAGAATTTCCTCCGCAGTGGAAATCCCCGAAGACCGTCGCCGCCATAGCCTCCGAGAAAATGGCCGCTACTCTCCTGAACCCCATAATTACCACCGTCGTAGCCCTAGCCGAGGCCGCAGCATAAGCCGGAGCCGGAGTTCAAGCTACAGTCGAAGCCCGTCAACCAGGTACCGTCGCTCTTCTCCTGATTATTCGTCTTACTCTAGACGTAGCCCAAGGCCCGATGAAACCCTCAAATCTGATGGAAGAAATAGAAACACTTATGATGATAGAAAGACCCTCAAATCTAATGGAAGAAATAGAAACGGGTATGATGATAGAAAGAAACAGTTCCTCGATCGCGATTATAAAAACGGACGACATGGAGAGTCTGAATCGGATGAAGAATTGAAAAGTTTGGGATTCGAAGAGTACAGGAGGCTTAAGCGCCAAAAATTGAGAAAGTTGCTTAGGAACTGTATTTGGAATAGTACTCCCAGCCCTCCTAGGGATCCAGAACAATCATCGGATTTGGAACCTGGGGATGAAATTACCAGGAAAGTTGAAGAAGAAAAAGAGAACAGAGAGGATAATAAATTAAAGTCTGGTTCGAAAAGAGTCAGCAGCAATTTGTCTGAGAGTGAATCTGGGTCGGAGCCTGAGGATTTTGAATCTAGATCAGATGACTCGCTGTCAAGGAAGAAGACGAAGAGTAAAAAGTCGAGTTCAAGGCGCAGGAGGAGATCAAAATCTGTATCTGACAGTGAGAGTGGGTCTGAGGAGTCCAGCGATGATGAGGACTCAGAAGAAGAAACTAGGAAAAGGCATCGGAGAACATCGAAGAAAAAGAGCAGTAGGAGAAGTAAGAGGCCTGGGAGTACTAAGAGGAGGAAGAGCAGTAGTAGAAGAAGGAGCTATTCAAGTGAAAGCGAGACTGATGAGAGTGAAACTGAGGATTCCGATACTAGTGATCATGGTAAGTCGAAGAAGCGGAAGCATGTCTCATCTTTGAAGTCTCAAAGCAGCAAGAAGAAAGAATCTGACAACGAGAGTTCCAATGCTGATGAAAGTAGCTCTGATTCTGAAGTTGATGGAAAGAATGCTAAGCAGAAGGTAGACGAGGCTAAGGTAGGTGAAGAAAATAATGCGGAGTTGCTTATGTTTAAGGAAATGATAGAGTCTCGGAAGAAACTAACTCTGGATAATGAACCACTGGTTGGGCCAATGCCTTTGCCAAGGGCCGAAGGGCACATTAGTTATGGTGGTGCACTTAGGCCCGGCGAAGGTGATGCCATTGCACAGTATGTGCAGCAAGGTAAGCGTATTCCTCGCAGAGGTGAAGTGGGACTTTCGGCTGAGGAGATTCAGAAGTTTGAAACTCTTGGATATGTGATGAGTGGTAGTAGGCATCAGAGAATGAATGCCATCCGTATCAGAAAAGAAAACCAAGTTTACAGCGCTGAGGACAAACGAGCACTGGCAATGTTTAACTATGAGGAGAAGTCCAAGCGTGAGCAGAAGGTTATGGCTGATTTGCAGCGTCTTGTGCAGCGCCATATTGGGCAGGATTCTGGTCCTTCTCACGATCCTTTTGCTGGAAGGGCTGGCGAGGGTGATGATGCTTGATTTTATGTCATAATCGTGGTTACATCTCTATTTTGTTTGTCAATGTCTTCTCTATTATTTGGATATTGTAATGAAATAATCACCTGGTGCTGAGAATGTAGAAGAACAAATCCTTTGCAAAAATTAATTTTTAAGTCTTTTTGTACTTATGGTTTATCTGATTTTTAGTAATTCAGTTCAAGTGACGTGGATTGTCACTGATGTTATCATCTGCTAACTAAGACCTATAGTTTTGGAAATAGTTTCATTGGTTGAACTTGTTGATCCTTTCAAAAAAGGCAGCAAAAATAATTTGATTTTAAGCACAGCCAACATGCTAGAACTCAAGAATTAGATGCCTGTTATAATACACGCCAAATAAATAGTTATTGACCATTTGCCCAAATATGGTTATTAGGGCCTTAAAGATATGGATGTTTGTTTGGTTTGCTGATATCAAGTTTCGAAGGTAATGATTTCTTGAGGGAGTTTACTAGTTCTGAGTTTTTAACTCCAACTTGAGGTTAATCACATAAAATAAGTGGGTGACTGATGAACTATCGAGGGGAATTTCAGTTGCAAACCATTTTTCTTAAAATACTGAATTACTATATTTTCTAAAATAGACATGAAAGAAAAATGTATTCAGGTCTAATATTAATTCCTCCGACTTCAGTTGTAAATCCTTCATTTTCCATCCAATTGGCATGATTTTTTAGGTTTTAGATCTTTCAGTGCCTGACTAAAGTTGTTCCCGTTCATCGACATTTGATCCACCATTTAGCCTACGACTTTTTGTTCAATATAATATGCTTGAAAGAAATTTCAGAGAGCTTTCGTATTATTTCTTAATTTATTCCATTATTGAGCTCTTTGGCTTCTGGTAGATTTTTTAAAGCATTCCTCAACTTCTGAAGTTGCATGATATTTTTTAAAGCATTCCTCAACTTCTGAAGTTGCATGATATTTTATGACTTTTGCCTCAGTTTGAACAAAGTCATCAACATTGTAAGGAAAGTGATTTCTAATTTTTTGTCGGGGAGGATATTTCTAAACACGTGAATGCTAAGGATTAATGTTTGATGAAAGACAGCATATTATAGACAAGGACAGTGACAATATTGTAATATTGGATGATCGTACTAAATGCGGTTCTTGTTATCCTTATTTTTTCATACTATAGTAATTCGTTTGTCATGGAGATTTTGTTGTTTGATGGTCGTGAATTATGTAATTCATGTCCACATCACCTTGTATTCTCATTCGTAGCGTTTAATCAAATTGATGTGCTAAGTTGGAAGTTGTGTTGCGCAATTGTAGTGGGGTTTTGAATGAAGTGAGCAACTTGTAAGCAGCTTGTTCAAAACTCATATGTCCATCGATCTCTTTTCTTTCTCTGCTGTCCTGCCTCAGCAAGGCGCCAAAGACCTACCTTTCTTCCCTTAGACGTGGAAATAATGGTATCTGTTCCTGAATCTGACTCCTCCATACTCGAAGTTGCTCAATAGCTTCTCAATCCTCTTTTTCCCTGGTTTAGGGGGATTAAAAGAGACATAAATCAGGAAGTAAAGTTGGATTTACCTGAGAGAACTTCTGGCTAGGTGCTATCCTTTCTAGGTAGCGCAATCTGCCTACGCGTATTTCCGAACATTTAAATCTAACAATACATTCTTTTGAGAAGTATTTGTTTGGCAAATGGACGTGCAATTAGCAAATGCATTATGTACGGAAGTTGAAAGCGTAGCTACGCCCTTGAAATTGTTCTCAAGCTTACCATTATCTCTTTGTATTGAGCTAGCCTTGTGCTTGGTGTTAATTATAATAAATGTCACGTGATTTCTTAATTAGTGAAGCTGCAGAAGGAAGGCTTAGATGGTCATGAGAAGATCAAGAGATGCGTGCGTGTCTATTTACTCATTTCAAGCAGTGAGGCAAGTACTTATGAATTCCTTTCCATTTACATTATTGTTAACATTATGTGTAGAAGGCTCTAAGCTTCATGGGTTAATTCATCTCTTTCAGGTGGTGGATCTATCTTGGCTTTGCAATACTGGAAGCTGCAATGCTTGCCATGCAGTTCCATATTTGATTTATGCAGCCAGTCACAGGTAATCCCGGTAGAACAAACTCATCTTAAAATACACGAATAATTTATATTTAACTTGGCAAGTTATATTCGGAAATATATCCATGCCCCTCTATAGGGGCTTTTTTTTTTAGTGGTGGTGTGAGGTGGAAATGCGAAGTTCGCATTGATGTTTTAATTTTTTTTATCATATTAGTCTACTCTGTTATATTTTTTGGTATATCCAATGGTGCAAATAATTTGGTAATATGACTTTATTGTTAAAGAATCATTTTTCACCTGTGGTAGTGTGTTTGTATGCATATAAAGAGAGAGAAAATGTTAGCGTTGAAACAATGGGTGCAGTAAAAATTAGAAGAGAGAGAGAGAGAGAGAGAGAGAGTAATCAATTTTTTGCCAATCGATCCAGATACACGATTAGCAGTTGCAACTTCTAATTGCAGATTGGATCTGGTTTTCTAGTAGAGCTGATGGATTTGATCTAGAATGTTCCTATATACAACCCAACTGTAGGGACATTTTCCTTGTATATTATTCATATTTCTTTCTTGTTTTTGTTGTTTATTGGGTAAAGGTATCCATATTTGTTTTATGACTTGTGAGTGTCACTAAGTGTTTCATATCATCTTCAAACGGCTGATTTTATTGACATGATGAAATTGGCTTTGCTACGTATATTCTGTTTTCAGGGCAGAACATGTGACTGTGATGACTTTGCTGCTGGTTTGTGGTGCAATGACTATGACATGGATCTGCGACAAGATTTCAGAGTCTGGATTTGGTATTTCCCAGGGCATGTCCCTTCATTTTTCTTTTTTTCCTTTTTCGTCTTTCTAATTATGGCACCATGATATATTTTCTTGATTGTCTTGATATTCTGTCATTTTGACCTGTGTCAATAAAATTTCTTGTCATTTTTCACCCAAAATGCTTATTAATTAAACCAACTCATTCCACTTTTGAAATTAACTATCTACTATGCAATAAATGAATCAACTAACCAACTTTTAGGAATTTTCTTTCCTTGAAAGTTTTAGGAAAATGAAAATGATAATAGAGACAACAAGAAAAATAAAAGGAAGCAAATATTGAGTTATGTGTGCTTTTATAACTGTACGTTCCAAAAGAGCAGAAATGTAGTTGGGTGCTTATTGCATTTTTGATGTAAGAGGCCCTGGTCTGGATTCACCTTCTCTTTTCTAAGTTTCAATTCTTTCCTTTCTAGTTTTAGAGGTTGAGCTTAAAAACACTTGAAGCATTCTAGACTATGAAAAGAAAACAGCCCAAAAGGTAGAAGTTGGTAGAAGCATCACGAGGCTTAAGGCTCGAGGTGTAAGCTCTGAGGCTAATAATGAAAGCCTCACATAAGGTGCGAATGTAAACAATGGTTACGGGAAATTTGATATGTTACTGGTTTCTGTTCATCGGGAAATTGGATTAACACCTGTCGAAGATGAGATAGCAACTCGACTTAAGAGTTTGTTTGGTAAAGAGTGAAAAATATTTTTTTTTCGGAGAATGTGAGGTTATGGAGTAGGGAGATGTTATGGATCCTATAGAATGTGTAGTCGAAAATAATTTTGGGGAAAAATGTTTTTTAAAAAAAAAAATCTCTCCCAAACAAACTTTTATTTGTTAAGAGTTTTTCACATGAACTATAGTTTTCTTGTCATGTTTGCGGAACTCGTGTAATCATCAATTTTTATTATTTGTCTATATATTGAAAATGATAGGAATTATGACCCGCTTTCCCTGTAATTTAAAGATTTGTTTTTGAAAATTTCCTGAAATTACAATATGTTTTCTTTTTTCTTTTGTTCCTAGTATGTTTGTGCTGCTCTAGCATATGCTCGAACAGTTGGATCATCCTGGAAAACTTTATTGTAGGGGCATTTGATATCTAATTCGAGGACTTGGGAGTTACTACTAAAACTCGATTATTGAGGCCGGGTGCGTAAATTCTATGTGGAAAGGGATCGTTTAAAAAATCAAAAAATCCCCATTTTACTTCCAACATGAAATCATATGTCAAACAGTTGACCCGCTTCAGGTATGTGAACTTATAGTTCTGACTTTACAACATTCTACTGAAGGACAAACTAATCATCGAGAATCCAGTACTCGTTTCTGTATAATTAATTTTCCTAATTACTTAACTATGTAGCCTTTTCCCTTTTATTGTAAATCTCTTATTTCCTAGATTGCTCTTACAATGTTATCTAGCTAATTGTTGGGGGTGTTAAAACATTTTCTTTAGGTGGCATGGAATCAAAGCTAGCATCCGGTGTTGGTGTAGGACGTTCTGCACTTCTTCTACAAGTGACCTATGATATATATTGTGAGACAGATTGAACACAAGGTCATTTGCACTTGAGAGGTACATGTTATTTCTGTATGTACTTCCCTAAATGCGAAAACCCATTTTTCCCTTTTTTTTTTTTTTGTGTTGGTGAACTGGTTTGCTGATATTCTTAGTTTCTTCAGTTAGAATTGTTCACACTGACACTGTCCTTGCCTCGTGTTACGCTACTACATTTCTGTTTTTCATTTTCGCTACATCTTTTTCGGCACCTCTTCATTTAGTCTTCATAATTTAAAAGGTTTCTGAGGTCCCAGGCTAACCGGGTATGTTGGCATGTAAAAGCAAGCTTGATTTCTAGCATAACATACTCAACATGCCTTAAGAGTTTATTAGAATTACCTGTCGTATGAAGAAAGAGAGAGAATCATCAGAAAATAATCCAAAAATAGGTCGGAAAAAGTAGCTAGGAATAGCTAAATTATTTAGATATATGTACATGTCGATTAAGGAACCATGGCGTATATGTCAACCACATATTTGATTTTGAAAGAGTTGAAAGCACATCGTGTTCTATACTTCTGTCATTGACTCCGTTTTTCCCTCTTATCGGATGGTAAAGTAAAGACAGGTTTGTCAAACAAAAGTAGACTTCAAGACAATCGATTTCAACCAATCTTTATACTTTTTCTTTTTGCAGGGGGCAGGGGGAATGTGATTCGATCATGAAAAATTAATGTTGATGATGATACTCCAGGTAAATATGATAATTTGTTGATATTATTATGTTGATCATAATGGCAGCAAAATTCATTGATACGAGTATTTGTGCTGCAAAGTTTAAGATACAGGCTAACTTTTCTTAGATTTAGGGGCCCAGAAAAAGAAGCGTCCTCGAGTGATGTTGCATGATAATATGTTATATTTCATCATTAGAACTTTTGACCAAATCCTATGTTTAATTGATCATTTGTATCGAGTTGCTTGTATAGAAATATTTTGATTTTCTTTATAGAGAATAATTTTTTTCTTTTTTCAATTTATGATTATTTTTATACGATGTTCTAATTTTCTTATTGTGAGGATTTTCCTGAGAAATGTTTTCATTTTATGATTTAGTGGCTGAATTTTATATTAGCATTAAAACTTGGAATTTATAATGCTATCCAAACATAGGCTTAGAAGTAGGGGCATATTACTTTTAAAATTTAAATCCTGAAAAATGTTCTCTACCTATTCTCCTTTTTACTTACAGATTAAAAAAGAAAATTGTTTTAAAACTCGGTTCTCTAATGTAATTCTTGAGAATAAGGGCATGTTTGGGTCAGATTTTAATCTAGGTCAAAGTTAAACAATCAATATCAACATCATCTTTCATGGGTTTCACATCTTTTCAACCACATATTTCAAAAATTTCTATCATAATGCCGCACCAAACACCAATTAATATCAACAACATCTTTCATGGATCCCAAATTTTTTCAACCATATCTTAAAATCTGATTTTAATCAACACCAAACACCCTCTAAAACTGTTATAGTATGATTAAACGTCCATGCTGATGTTGAGATATATAAATGATCAATGACACACTATATTACTTATAGTTTCATTGGTCTTTTCGTGGCCATGTTGAATGATTAATTTAAGGGTCTGTTTGATTATAAGAATGAAATTTGGGTAGAAAGAAAATAAATTTCAGTGAATTGAATTGTCTAGAACTTATTTTACTGGGAATTGTCAATTAATTGTGTTTGATTGATATAATTTTTCACTTGAAAAATATTGAAATTTTAGATCTTTTGATATTCGTTTGGTTTTATTTTTCACGGAAATTATCCATTAAAGGGATAGAATTTGTTACAATTTGGGATAAAATTTGTTTCTATTGCCAACAAGATAAAAAATATAAAAAAAAGGAAAAAAGGAAAAAGTTGTCTAGAAAAAGCTTTTTTACCCCCTCAAAAATCAAGAAAAATGACCAAAAAGGGTGCTGGGTGGAAAATTATATGCCAAGAAAATTTTGTCTACAATCAAGCAAAAATGTGGAAAATGAAAAATCAATTCCTAATTTCATGGAAAAGAAATACAATCAAATAGGGTCTAAAAGATTTATGTTACTCCTTGAGTTTATTGAAAATAAGATTAGATTATTGTTTTTCACGTTACACAGTGACTCACGTTATTGGAACGAGTACTCGTGTAAAAAAGATAACAATGACTTGATTTGCTTGTTAGACTGCATTGATAAGTATCGTTTTCAAAAAATAAATACCACGACATGTTGATGTTACAATTTACTTGCAATGCAAAGTGACTTGAATTCTCAAGCAAATGGGGAGTTGTCCCAAAAATATTTTAAAAAGAAACACAAATGTTTTGACTTTTTATGGAAACCAACAAGTTCTTGGCCAAGTCTTTAATGTAGTACTAAATAGCATAAATAGTAGTAGTGGTCAGATTTTTAGTTTATTTTTATTTTTCAATATTGTTTATTACAGTTAAGTCTATCTTATCGAACTAGTATTCTCATTCATGGTTAAATTTTTTACAGGCTTTTGGTTAAAATAATCTCATACCCAATGTATCGAGACATTTGGTGTTAACCCTTTAAGGTGTAATGATAACAAGAATTAAAATGTCCCTTGAAACGTCAAAGAGGAAAAGAAAAGAAAAAAATCATTTAGGCATGCCTAAATATTAATAATTCATAATCATAAATTAAGTCTTTAATCAAAGAATAGCTAAAGTTCCAAAAGTAAAATTTGTACTAAATACCGGTGTAAAATAGTCTTAAGATTCTTAATCTCAAAAAGCACCATTTTTCTGTAATGGTCGCGAAAGTGAGAAACGGAAATATGCTTGTAAGTACCAAAATCACTTAAAAGCCGTTTGACATGGTTTTTAAAAAGTCAAAAATGAGTTTTTAAGATCCAAAAAGATCTTTTAAACACGCTTGACTAATTTTATAAAAGTGTTTTTTGAGTTATGAGAGATTTTAGATAAAGTTGATCCAACGTAATTTTTTCTAAAAGCAATTAAATTAAGATAATTTTCTCCAAAAATTCTTTTATAAGAACCAAAAGCAAAATTAAGTCGATTGAACCTAAAAATATTTGTTTTGAAAGGCAATTGTCATTTTTTTACTTTTTTTTAACCAATCCCTGTAAAACAAGCCCAAAAAAGGAAGGGGTATCAGAATTTTTTGGGTTACCCTTTTTTTTTTATCTCTTAAAGTATTATTTTTCTCTTATCCATTTTTGTATTCATATAAATATTAATGCCCTTTTTGAGCAATATTATTTTTTTTCATTCTCATTCTTCTACTCATTTTTAATCGCACATTCTTCAATAAAATAATATTTTCAATCACATCAATAACTTTTCCTTTTTTTTTAACCACATATTCCCCATTACATAAAAAAATGCATTTTTGACTACAAAATGTGCATCAAATAAGGACTAAATAACATAAAGGACATTTCAATAATTCAAATTAATTTTGCTTAAAAGTAGGTAAATATTCAAATATAAACATTAAGCACAACTCATTAAAACATGCATAACTTTATTCTTCTTGTTCGTGAAAGGCATTTTTTTTAAGCTCCGTCCAAATATGTTTGATGAAAGGCAACTATTGTATTGACAATCATAATTTGATATCATCGCATTCATCCATTTAAAAAATTTCAAAAATTATTTTTTAAATTAACTACCGGCTTTTATCACATCAAACATTGTCAACAACCCTTATCGACCATCATTATATAAGTAGATCAATCTTGTACATAATAAATGTGAAAGGTACATATGACGTTGCATTTTTTCAATATTTATTTTAATTTATTTTTATTGGTGATGATATTGCAATTGTGAAATACCACTCTACTTTTCCTGTAACAAACTAATTTATTAAATTTGGCAAACTGAGGCGTAGAGAGTGACAGTATAATAACTGGGCTTTCTTGAGAAAATAGTCAAATACCCAGTTGCTATTTCTTCTTCCTTGGGTGCTCAAGATTTCGGATTCACCATCCTTGAAAATGGTTTCAACATTTTAAGCAAAGGCCTTTCAGAAAATGGACTTCAGCTTCTTGTATGGGCATACGAGTCACTTTTTTTAAGTGTACATCTTCAAATCTGCTGAGGTCCAACTATTTTTCTCCCTTTTATTCATTCAATTTACCTACATTGTAGAGGAATTGTTCATGATATAATGAGGGATTTTCCTTCTTGTTTTGGTGAAAATGGTGTACAAGTTGCTGATTCTTCATCATCAAATGCAACTAGGGTTGCCCAAAAACTTGTCACGTGTGTTTATCAGTGTCAATTACAATGCATTTCTCGTTTCATTACCATTACATGGACTAAGTATTTGATGGGCCAAGGATTTAGTGTTGGAATTGAAAATTCAACGAAAGTTGACATCAAACCCTGGTTGTTTTCCAAGAGAAAAGGGTTCAAGAATTTGGAGGTGGGCTCTAATTTAATTGATATTTATTGGGATCTATCCTCTGCAAAATTTGGTTTTGGACCAGAACCCTTGGAGAGTTTCTATGTAGCTGTCGTGTTTAATCAAGAACTGGTTTTACTTCTTGGGGATATGCAGAAACAAGTGTGCAAGAAAATAGATGTGTCCCCCTTTTCTTGTAAAGCAGTTTTTGTTGCTAAAAGGGAACATATATTTGGGAAGAAATTGTACAATTCAAAAGCTCAATTTTGTGACAATGGAAAAGTACATAATATTCGGATTGAACTTGACAGTGTTGGGGATAAGGATCCATGTTTAGTGATCAGTATAGACAGCAAAGAAATGATAAGAGTGACACATCTTAAATGGAAATTCAGAGGCAATACTACAATTTTGGTGGAGGGATTTCCAGTTGAGGTTTATTGGGATGTTTACAGTTGGCTGTTTGGTAATGTTATGGGCAATGCAGTTTTTTTGTTTCGAACGCGACTCTCGACCGAGAATGAGAAGTTCTGGACTCACCAGTCTCCTCTTCCCAGTCCCTCTGTATTGGATT
>CAIGRK010273133.1:0-13161 GCA_903798315.1 Fraxinus greggii | reverse complement strand
CTGATTCTCCATGCTCGGTAACCAAGGGTCCGAGCTTCTACTCAAGATGCATGTCAATTCATGAAAGGAACCATAACTCGTGGTAGATCATGCCTTTCTCCGCAAAAGAAGGGCAAGCAAATACGACAGCACTGAATCGACGGAGGAAAGTGCAATGATAAGCAGAGCGACCAGAACAAGGGTTAGAGTGGCAGTCTTCAACTGCAAAAACAAAAAGAACTCAGTTTTTGCTGTTGTAAGGACATAAAAGTTTAAAATCATTATCCAAACTTTAAACTGAACAGCCCACTTAAACATTCTTAAATTGTCTTCGATTAGACAGTCATAAATGTGCCTAACAGTTTTATACTGAACACAAGCATAATCAATTCACTAACTGAAAAACTTCAAGTCATGCTAAAAATGCTTTAAGACACTTAGTTTCACTAGGCTCGAAATGTACACCACAGAGATCATACACCGTCAGTGCTGAATTTGTGAAGACGTAAAAGTCTTAGTTTCACTAGGCTCGAAATGTACACCACACAGATCCTACACCGTTAGTGCTGAATTAGTGAAGACGTGAAAGTCGGTGGAGTTGCCATAATGATGAAAGAAGGTTTACTAAAAGCGGCTTAAAACACGTCGGCTAACTTCTCTGTTAAGCTCGTTAGTGGATTACAGTCGAGCTTTAACATTAATTGTACAACATCACCCATACAACATCTATTATTTTTACGTCTAAATAGGCAAACCAATTAACACTGGATTAAATTGACAAGGAGCATTGATATAACATCCATTGTGCAAACCAATTAACACTGGATTAAATTGACAAGGAGCATTGATATAACATCCATTGTGAACTCGAAAAATTGGGAGCAAGTATCAAAAACGCTAAAATTCATTTTTCTATGACTTCCAATCTTATCGTTTATGCAAGTACTTCTAAACCGACTAAATTCTATAGATGCACTTGGTCTTATTCCAACTAATTTTGAATCATTTTGTTTCAATACGCACTTCAACAACTCCAAGTTAGGAATGACTCCTCTTTTAGCCTCATCAACCAACACAATATCATCCCCCAAAAGCATACATCACGGGACTTCGTCCTGTATATCCGTAGCTGATCCATCAATAAATAAAACAAACATAAAGAAACCTGATTTCTTAGTGGTGTTACAGAATTACTTAGCTTAGTTAGCTAGGTACCATATGAACAGGTTACTTAGTTAGTTAGGTACCAAGGGTCTAGGCCTGAGAAAACCCTGTATGGCTTCTTCAATTTCTCGATAAAGAGAAATATGACCAACAATGATTCAAATGTTTAAAAATAAAAATGAATAAAAATTAAAAATAAAAAATCTAGCATTTATTTTTACTTCTTACCATTAGATAGTGTCCATAAATCTTACAATAAATACCTAAAGATTCATAGTAAACTTTAATGAAGCTTTCTTTTGAAGCAACAACGCGTTGATCTAGTCAAGACACAGAGGACTATCTAAATTTGTTTCTGCTGATAAGCTCCAATTGCATCGTAGGGAAAAGGGGTCCTTCCGTGTACTTGGTGTTATTATTATTACTTCTTTGACTTTGATAAAACCCGATTCCACGGATTATACCTATTTAAGCAAATACCTTGATGATTCCCTCTCGTTAATACAATGTAAATACTAACCGTGCTTTGAAAGTTTGGCCATTCTATGTACTTCAGCTGGCTTGGCTGTTCAACGAGAAATACAAGTAAATTTCTAATGGCCCTGCATAAAAGCACATCTTCGATTAGCAAGTTATTATTCACATTTCACAGCTTTGGGAAAAGAATGGCATTTTTCGTATCTTATCCAAGTTCAAAATTGCTGTTATATCTCCTTATCTATAAGATACCAGATAGCTTCTTTCATCATATTTAACCAAAAAGGCTCTGTATCAGAGTCGCGATTGAAGCTTGAGCTATGATAATTTCCTCTTGCAGATACAAAACATTTTGTGCCAGAATGCTGTTGAAGATGATATTGGTCCCTAACACCACGACTCTGCTCATAATATCGAAGGCAAAATGTTTAAACTACTATTAAATCAGAAATTTGTATGATTAAAAATGAAAGCCGCATAATTTACCCTTGTGGTTGACAGACCGAAACCATTTCGACATTTATTAAACCAATACATGCTAGGATTATGATTCCGGTATAGCAGCTTAGGATGACTTATGCATACAGCCGGATTGTTGACACCTAAAGAGTAAATAAAACCAAAACGAAATCTTCAATAACTAAATAGAAAATAAAATCACGCATATTTGCTCAGGTGTGTAGATATGGAGTTGAAGGGAGCGGAGCGGAGCGGGGCAGGGCAGGGCAGGGCAGGGAGGGATGGGAGGACGAACCTGAAGAATTTATAATTAACCCGGAAACCGCTGCCATTCTATGCAGAAGTTATTTGCAAACCTATCAACAGAAATGTCCACATTGAATCAAGGCAATACCCAATGCAGGATTAACGCAAAAGAAGAAAAAGGTTTTCCCTTTCTTTTCTTTTTTTAACACGGCCCAGTATTTAACAATTACACCAGACACTGTTCTTATGAGATATAAGCAAAGAAAAACAGATAAATGCAGAGTGAATTAACAGTATATCTTTGCGTCATTTTATCAAACAACTTAAAAACTATGATAAATCCAATCGAAACTCACACATGAAAAACGTGTGGAGGGTTGAAAATCATCTGCTGTTACTAATGAGACCACTTTAAAAGGTGCTTCTGTACCTGTACTGGGGAAGATATCGGTGTACACAATCGGGGAATTGGGATGATTGTCGGAAGTCGAATCTTCGGACAGGAATGCAAATTCTTGAAAATGCTTGTGTGCTTCAGGGTATTGGTAAAGTGAGTCAGTGCTAAGGAGCTCGAGGTGGTGGTGGAACCGTCGCCGGCGGGGTGCCAACTTGGGGAATCGATCAGTTGTTGGTAAGATTGGTACGGTTTGGGCTGGGCTATTAATGAGAAGGGATTAGAATGGCAGCGTTTTTGAAAGGGGAATTATAAAAAATGTGGGGTTTAAAAATAATTTTTTAAAATTCAGGTCAAAAGTTTATTCATTCAAAATTCAGTTAATAGCCTAATATATCAAAATCATAACCCTAATACATCACTCTCAACTCCTTCACCCCCCCTCTCTCTACTCACTTCCCCCCACCTCTATCCACCTATCTCTCTTCCCTCTCCGTAGCATCGCCTGCCAATGGCAGCGTCGCGAACGATGCTGAAAATGGCAACGCTGATGCAAACGTAGTCGCGACGCTGTAGTACCTCGTCTTTCCATTTTTTCTATTGCTGCATGATTGGATGGTGGTGATGTGGTGGTGGTGGTGGAGGAGGCGTCATCGTCATTGATGATAGTGGTGGCACCGCGTGGAGTGGAGGTTTTTGTGGTGGTAGCGGATCGACGGTTGTGTGGTGGCGGTTCTGCTGTTGTGTGGTGGCTGTTGTGGTGGATCTGACGGTTGTTGTGGTGGTGGTAGTGGTTTGTAGCAACAGTGGTGGCGATGGTGTTGGTACTGATTGTCGTAAGGTGGTGGTGGTTTTGTGGCGGGGGAGGCGATTGTGGCGGTTATTGTTGGTGGTGTGGTACAGGCGACAATTGAGGTCATTTTTGTTGTTGACGGTGGTAGTGGCGACGGTCGTGGTGGAAAATAGTGTTTGTGACCAATTATTTGGTTGATTTGTGACCAAGTATCGGTGGCGAATTTGGATCGGGAGTGGGGCATTTAGTGTATGTGGCCAACAATTTAATTATTTGTGACTAACTATTAAATTGTGACCTTAAAATTCGTTAATTTGTGATTAAAACATATTTTGCGATCAACAAATTAGAAAATATGTGATCGATTGATAAAATGTGACCCATAATTTTTTGATTTGTGACCAATGAAATAAACTGTAACCTATAAAATTTTTGATTTGTGATCTCAAAATAATCTGTGACTAATTAATTCAATAATATGTGACTAATAAATAAATTGCGACACATAATTATGTATTTGTGACCATTAATTGCATAACTGTGACTTTATTATATTTAAATAATAAATATTTTTAATGACACACACACACACACACTTGAATTTTGAATTTTTAAACTATAAACCTAATTTGTGAATTGGATTTATGATTTTTTGCCCTTTGTGAATTCGAGCATAATCATTATAAAAAATCCTATGTTTTGTGTTGGTCTTGACTTTGTAGCATTCTTCATCAAAAATATATTACTAAAAGTTAGATGGTTGGAAGAATTTATATGAACTCTTGTGGAATTGCTTTCTCATTCGTATTCCCTTATCATTCTGTTTTCGTTCTGTTGCGAGTCTTTACTTTTCAAGATTTGAACAATAACCTGCCAAATATTCATTTTTCCTATTGACATTACTATATAGAAGAGTCGAGTACGGTGATGATTGTAAGAGGCCATAGTATAACAGTGTAGCAATCTTACCTAATATGTGGCATTAGAAAAATGAGAATGGCATTAAAAAAATGAGAATGAGAATTTTAATATGTACCAAACAGAGGCTTAGAAGCATTTTCTGTGAACAATCAAATGGCCAAACTCATCATATTCTGCTTTCGCTATCCACATCTGCAGTCACATAAACAATATAAGTCTCTCGTCAAAAATTATTGAGGTTTATACTCAAACAGGCCTTAGCATTCAGAGAATCAAACGTTAGCAAAGTCAACCAATTAACTATGAAACACAGAAACTCTTACTGGAGTGACATGTCCTGTTCGACACTTGTTGGACCTCAACACTCACCGTGAGGTGGGATCCAACACTCTGGGACACTTCCCAGATACACATTGAGCACATATAGTGAAATTTTAGTTGTATTTAACCATCTGTTAGCAGAAATACAGCAACCTAGACATCAATAAAGCAATGGGGAGACTGTTATGAAGTATACCTGCTGGAATGTGCTTAGAGAGGCCAAAATAGAACCTCCAATCCATACACTATACTTCCTCTCTGGTGGAGCCACCACCTAAATCTTCATGCTACTTGGAGCTAGTGCAGTAATCTCCTTGCTCATCCTGTCAGAAATGCCTGCGAACATTGTGGAGCCCCACTGAGAACAATGTTGCCATATAAATCCTTCCTAATATCAACGTCGCACTTCATGATAGAATTATATGTGGTTTCATGTATTCCAGAAGCTTCCATTCCAATCATTGATGGCTGGAACAGGACCTCTGGGCAGCGGAATTGCCTGGCACCAATAGTGATCACCTGTCCATCAGGCAGTTCATAGTTTTTCTCCACAGACGAGCTGGTCTTTGCTGTTTCTAGCTCTTCTTCATAGTCGAGAGCAATGTAAGAGAGCTTCTCTTTTATATCCCTTACAATTTCACGCTCCGCGGTTGTGGTGAAAAAGTAGGCTCGCTACGTCAGTATCTTCAGGAGGTTATCTGTGAGATCACGCCCAGCCAAATCCAGATGGAGGAATGCATGTGGGAGTGTATGGTTGACAACATCCCCAGAGTCAAGAACAATTCCTGGAAATAACAAAAGTAAAGATCATATTTCTGCAAATAGAGAAAATTTAGCAGATTTACGATGCATCAACCTGAGCTAATCCGCTGGTTTCTGAGGCACTAAACTAATCAGAAGCTGATGGTATATAGCATGCAAGTGGTTCAAAAAATTATAGCAGCCTAAGTTATTCTAATTATAATAAATGGTGTGCAAATATCAATGTGTTTCCTATTTGTCTTCTTAGTTTTCAGTTGAGAGGAAAACAGAATAAGTAAATGGATTTATCACTGGGAACCAGTATAATACAGTGCCTATAACCATAATAATGCAATATCTGCTTGTATGCATGAAAGTGTAATTTAAGCAATATTTTAAACGCAATTATTTTCTTAAGGGGGAAGGGGTGTATTTAGTTTGATAAACTAAACTAAGCAACTTTATGTGCTTTCTTTGATGCTGAGAACACTCCACGTGTCTATTACATCAATGATTTGGTTAACGAACAATTTTATATTAGTGTTCAAAAGAGATAAGAATATAAAATTGAACTTACCAGTTGTACAACCACTGGCATAAAGGGAAAGAACAGCCTGAATGGCAACATACATGGCAGGAGTATTGAAGGTCTCAAACATGATTTGTCATTTTTTCACGATTGGCCTTGGGGTTAAGTGGAGCTTCTGTCAAGAGAATTTGATGCTCTTCTGGAGCCACACGAAGTTCTTTATAGAAGGTGTGATGCCAAATCTTCTCCATATCATCCCAATTGCTGACAATTCCATGCTCAATTGGATATTTGAGAGTCAAAGTACCCCTCTTGGATTGAGCCTTATCACCAACATAGGCATCTTTTTGGCCCATGCCACCATTACAGCAGTGTGACGAGGGCGCCCCACAATGCTCGGGAAAACAACCCTTGGAGCATCATTTCCAGCGAACCCAGCCTGATAATTATAAGATAATGATAATGATCATGAATCAATGCATTACTCTATCATCTCATCTTACGAAGGATACATATTTGAAGTGCGGGAGTATTAAAGATTTTGATGTCAGATGGTTACCTTGACCATTCCTGTTCCATTGTCACATACAAGAGTTTGAATATCCTCGGCTTCTGCCTGCTCTTGATGCA
The DNA here is from genome assembly GCA_903798315.1 of Fraxinus greggii. Lineage (NCBI taxonomy): Eukaryota > Viridiplantae > Streptophyta > Magnoliopsida > Lamiales > Oleaceae > Fraxinus > Fraxinus greggii. Next base: position 6,507 of record CAIGRK010273133.1, on the reverse strand, counting down.
CTGTGAAGAAAATAATTTTCAATTTTATGCAGAGAAGAGCTATTTTATGGGTTAGAGATCCATAATTCTAATTATGATCAGATCTTGAACGGGCAAAACTTAACTTTTCCACCACCAATAATATCAGAAACCAATCAATATATGCATATTCATCTATAATTGGTAATGTTTTCCAAGTCTTCCCCCTTTTCTAAATCCATGAATTTTTATACATCCATCCTTAATGTTCATGCAGGAAAATATAATCAATTTAGCGTTCAGCACGGGTGAATGAGAAACAGAGTTAACCAATCGACCAGTCTCTGGTAAAATCAGAAGGTTGAACAAGTCGTAATGGTTATTCAGAATGTCTTCATATATAATTTCATCCATTTTCTTTTCTGATTTTTACATCTTTATATCCTAACCAAGTCTGTCAACTGCATATTTTAGATCCAAACATTAATAGCTAGTTAATACAATGTCCAAGAAGGAAAAAATACATATATGTCATGAATTGTCAAGAGCGCCAGTGATTGACACCACACAACACGTGAGTAAGATTGTAATTGCATCATATTAGTAACCCCCAGGCACATTGAGAGTATTGCAATGCATTAACCCCATCATTTTACCAAGTCCTTGTGTATGTTCTGGGAAGATTTTGTGAATAGCCTCCAAAGAATATCGTAGTGGCCAAGATTAATTTTACACGGTGAATCAAGGACTAGCATTAGCTTGCTTCTTCATGAAACATATTATAAAACTACCCACAAAGGTAATATCCACCTCATTTCACAGATAAAGACCTAAAGTCATACAATTAAACCATAGAATGCAGAGACTAGATTATTAGAAACATATGTACAATAATCATATCTTTATTTCAAAACATCGATTCTCCTCTTCAACAAATTTTCTGTCTTAGAATATTCACTTTGTCAAGAATACTCGCATTTATAGGATGCTTTGGAATGATAAGTTTTGACAGTTTCCAAGATCCTTCATATTTTACCCTCACCAAATTCTTGTTTTAGCTCAGCTGGATTTGAAATATAAAAGTTAATGATAGTGAGGCACCATTATAATGTCAAAATATTGAATAACCATGCAATAAAGAAACCAATTAATTGATGATGTAATGGAAATGATGCTAAATCTCAAAATTATAATAAATATTTGAACTCAGAAAAATTGAAATGGCATCAAAAAGTTAATCTTTAGCATCATATTATCACAAAAGATCATTCTCTTTCATGCAACGCGTTGTCATGAACAAGAGTTGTTTAAGATGCTAGAAGACACAGTGGAAAAACTCTAATAAATGCTGGAAGAGAAAACATTGTCGTGGTTAGTAATTAAAAGTATCATCACTGAGATATTTTTGTAGACAAGCCAAACACGATAATCGTAGCATGTTCTTCTTGGTAACATCATGATCTTATGGCTTCCAGTTTGCATTTTATTTTCTGCTTCAGTTCTTGACATGCAGATAAAAAAATTGATTGCATAACTATAGAGTTCAGAAGAGAGAGAAAACCATCTGATTCAAAATATATGCTAAGTAAACTAACACAACCACTTGATAACATGAATAGAGTATGTCGTTGATCATTTTACAATTTTATCAATCAAATATGTATCCTAAATGGAAACTGGTTATAATAAGCAAACTTTCGAAAGATCTAAAAGCAATAATCAATTTACATGAACATAAATGAAGCTTTACAACATGTGGTTTTAATAAATATCAAAGCCCAATACCAACAAACAAATAAGCACTGAATTTCGATCTCTAAAAAAAAGTCAAAAATAGTACTGGAAAATAATAAATGTTTTATCCCTTCGTTACCAAAATCTACCAATCCAATCAGTTCAGTAGCTTCGTTCTCTTGTTCCAATTCCAGTTAGATAAAAGATGGAGTACATGACACCATAAGAATGTACAGATATGTAAGCTCCAGGATATTCCTGTATCAAAATATAAATAAATTTATTTCACAAAAATGTGATTTTCTGGATAGTCTAAATTCTTTTGAACATTGTGGACATAGTTCAACAAGGAGAAAAAAATACAAATATATATAACACCTAAGGTCTACAGATATCATTATTTTATACCTCCAGCTCACTCCTGCAGTATCCTCACAACCTGATATTCTGTTAGGGCANCCAATCAGTTCAGTAGCTTCGTTCTCTTGTTCCAATTCCAGTTAGATAAAAGATGGAGTACATGACACCATAAGAATGTACAGATATGTAAGCTCCAGGATATTCCTGTATCAAAATATAAATAAATTTATTTCACAAAAATGTGATTTTCTGGATAGTCTAAATTCTTTTGAACATTGTGGACATAGTTCAACAAGGAGAAAAAAATACAAATATATATAACACCTAAGGTCTACAGATATCATTATTTTATACCTCCAGCTCACTCCTGCAGTATCCTCACAACCTGATATTCTGTTAGGGCAAAACATATCAACATCATGAAAAATAAACTTGTGTAAAATCATTTATATATATACAGAATATTATGTAATTTAATAATTACCATTATTCTAATTTTATTTAAGAAATTGAATATAACTAAGATAGTTAAAAAAAGAAAAAATTCAAAAGAACCACAATCAGAGTACTAAATCAATTTTTCAGTATAGCAACTTGTGTTTTAGTAAAAAATGAAAAGAAAAAGCAGAGGCTCGATCCACCGCTCTTATTGATGCAAATTTCACTCACATTTGATTATCTCTTCGACTTTTTCTATATTGAGTGGTATCTTCATTACTTGACTCTGAGAAATAAGTTGATTTAGAGAGAGAGTATAAACCGTGAGAATGAAGAGAAATGAATATGAAATGTTCAAATAAACTAAGTCTGGATTATAATAATAAAACAAACAAACAATCAAGTACTGATGGCGGTAGGGATGGCAAAAAAGCTCGTCGGCTCCGGCTCAGCCAGAAAAAAGCCCCAGCCGGCCTGACTCGGCTCGTAAAGGCCAGAGCCGAAAGCTCGGGTCGAACCTAAAATTTTTGGCCGAGCTTTTGCTCCGCTCGACTCGGGCCCAAAAAAACTCGGACCTGTTTTGCTCGAGTCGAGCCTGGGCTTTGAGTTTCGGCTCATGGCTCGACTCGTTGACATAGCTAGATGGCAACATGACAGCTGGTACATGAAAAAATTGGAGGGAAACAAATTTCGGTAAAATTTCAATGCTATTCAACCTACTAGTAATAATCTAGGTGTCCATTAATGATTGGATATCTTAAATGAAGATATATAATGGTATTTATAATGTTTAATCATTAATTGACAGATAGACAGGTATAAAGCACAATTTTTTTTTATGGAAAATTGATGTTACGTTAGTGGCATATAAGCACAAGATATTTTACATTTTTGTAAGTGTAGCATTCATGTGCCCGCTGCCATCAGCACTCGATTGTTTGTTTTATTATTATAGACGCGAGTTAGTTTATTTGAACATTTCATATTCATTCATCTTCATTCTCACGGTTTACACTCTCTCTCTTTCATAAATCAACATTTTTCTCAGAGTCAAGGAATGAAGATACCACTCCATATGGAAAAAGTGGAAGAGATAATCAAAAAATTGAGCTCAATGTGAGTGAAATTTGCATCAATAAGAGCGATGGATCGAGTCTCTGCCTTTCCTTTTCTTTTTTTACTAAAACACAAGTTTCTTTACTGAAAAATTGCTTTAGTACTCTGATTGTGGTTCTTTTGATTTTTATTTTTTTTTCCTTTTTTTAACTATCTTAGTTATATTCTTCATTTTCTATCAATTTCTTAAATAAAATTGGAATAATGGTAATTATTAAATTACATAATACCCTGTATATGTTTAAATAATTTTACACAAGTTTATTTTTCATGATGTTGATATGTTTTGCCCTAACAGAATATCAGGTTGTAAGGATACTGCAGGAGTGAGCTTGGGGTATAAAATAAAGATATTTGTAGACCTTAGGTGTGATATATATTTATATTTTTTCCCCTGATTGAACTATGTCCGCAATGTTTCAAAAGAATTTAAACTATCCGGAACTCACATTTAAATGAAATAAAAATATTTATATTTTGATACAAGAATATCCTGGAGCTTACATATCCGTACGTTCTTATGGTGTCATGTACTCCATCTTCTATCCAACTGCAATTGGAACAATAGAACGAAGCTACTCAACAGACTGGATCGGTAGATTTTGTTAACGAAGGAGTAAAACATTTATTATTTCCCAATAGTATTTCTGGCTTTCTTTTAGAGATCGAAATTCAGTGCTTTATCTGTTTGTTGGTACTGGGCTTTGATATGTATTAAAACCACAGGTTGTAAAATTTCATTTATGTTCATGTAAATTGATTATTGCTTTTACATCTTTAGCAAGTTTGCTTATTATAACCAGTTTCTACGTAGGATACATATTGGATTGATAAAATTCAGAAATTGTAAAATGATCGACGACATACTCTATTCATGTTATCAAGTGGTTGTGTTAGTTTACCTAGCATATATGTTGAATCAGATAGTTTTATCTCTCTTCTGAACTCAAGTTATGCAATCAGTTTTTTTCTCTGCACGTCAAGAACTGAAGCAGAAAATGATATGCAAGCTGGAAGCCGTAAGATCATGATGTTACCAAGAAGAACATACTACGATTATCGTGTTTGGCTTGACTACAGAACCAATGATAATTTAAATTACTAACCACGACAATGTTTCCTCTTCCTGCATTTATTAGAGTTCTTCCACTATCTGGCTTCTAGCATCTTAAACAACTCTTGTTTGTCTTCAGAATATCCTCCGATAGCTCCTCTAGAAATGCCTCCTCATGCAATTTGTCTTCAGAATCATCTGTTGGTAGTAACATATTGTTGAAATTGAAATGTACCATACCAAAACTCTGGACTAAGATATCAATACCTTGCAAATAAGCAAAGTAAGTTGTAGCAGACAATGCTTATGCAAGTATGTGAAAATGTATAGATGTCTCTTGCCTTTTATAGATTTAGGGCCATGATAAATGTATGCTAGTGAAATGATGAGTGCATAGAAACACAGTAAAAGAAAAGTGAAAGATGTGAGTAATGTGAAGTGTACTTGTTTTTGGATTACTTTTTGAAAATAGGAAGAAACATCCAACTGCATTTTTCGTAAATAAGCATAATAAAAATCTCTGTGAATCAAAGTTTTCAGCATTAACATTGACATAGCATGCAACAATCCACCACAGTTTCATACGAAATAAAAATGTAAAACAAAACCAAATACCACCAAATGTTTTCACACCAAAATGAGTGCACAGAATTTATTTTTGCACTCACCCCCACTCTCACTGAGGCTTTGATTTCCTGTACTCCAGCCAGTTCCTCTCCACCCACTCAAACTTTTCGTCCTCGTCGTCTTGCATCTAATGTATCTCCCTGTTACGCATTTCAGACAGGAATGTGCACGTCCAGTATTGCAGGTCAATTTTCTTTTTCAGTCGCCCCATCCGCAACAACTAAAGTCTTCGGTTTTGGTCATGACCTTCTCACTGGCTGTGGCCTCTAGATCAACAGAATACGACACTTCTTAGGCTAAAATTTTCTTCTTCTTCTCATTTTTCTAGTGACCGCTTTTCATTTGTCTCCACCACGTGAGCCGAAAACGTCCATGCTCACTGCAGCCATCTCAATTTTGTCAGCCTCGTCACTTGAGCCGCTGCCCTCGTCAATGGCTAGTACCTCATAATGGTGGTCTTCGTATCCGCTATCCTCGAACTTGGTGAACCCAGTTCTATAGAGCTTTGTTGGTGTGACAGCGTAATTCTTGCCGTCGAACGAGTCCCCACAATCTTTGTCCGCAAAATCTTTGTAGTCTATATTTTCCTGTGCCAAATAACCGGAAAAAGTGTTGACAAGTCCTACACAGAGAAGCAAATCCATTGCATTATGAGAAACTGATATGAATTATAACGAACATTCAGGATTTGATTATCAGAGTCCGTTTAAAAAAAAAAAAAATTGTGTTACATGGAGTCGTCATGAGATGATTTTTCATATCTGGATCTTTATTGTATCTGGACGTTTCTCATATTCCCTCAACATATGGAGTCATCGTGAGATGATTTTTCACAAATTCTTAGTAGTTTTAAAATGAACAATACATCATGACTCATATGATTAGTAAAACTCAGGAATCCGCTGAGTAAAGGAACAAACAAGGAAATACTACCAAATATAAACTTGAGTCGCAGTTATATAAAGGAAAAAGGCCAATACACTAATTTACATAAGTTTAATACTAAACAAAGTCAGAGAAGATATTCAAAATTAAAATCTGAAACGACGTTAAATTGGAAACCATAACTGAATTTGATGAAGTTTTTTGGTCATCAGATCTGTTAGTGAAGGTCTCCTAAGTTGAAAAGGTAGAGCAATATAATTGAAGGTTCTAACATGATACCTGTTAAGGTTAATGGTTTGCTCCCTGTATAGTTGATGGAGTGCCAGTGATTGCAT
>CAIGRK010273120.1:0-11247 GCA_903798315.1 Fraxinus greggii | reverse complement strand
GACTCCTCACTTACACCCAACAAGACACATTTTTCACTCTTATCATCCAACTTTGATCTTCGACTATCTGGAATATGTACATGAGCAACACATCCAAATACTCTAAAATAATGCACAGTAGGCTTGTTACCACTCCAGGCCTCTTCAGGTGTTACCTCCTTCACAGCTGAGGTTGGACTCCAATTCAATATATGTATTGCCTAATTAACAGCTTCAGACCAAAACTCCTTAGGAATTTGTTTCTCTGATAGCATGCTACGTACCATGTTCATGACAGTACGATTTTTCCTCTCTGCCATCCCGTTTTGTTGGGGTGTGTAAGTAGTAGTAAGCTGCCTAGCTATTCCATTTGCACTGCAAAACTGATTAAACTCCAATGATGTGAATTCTCCACCTCTATTAGTACGTAGACAGCAAATAAGATTACCAGTTTCCCTTTCAACAAGTGCTTTGAACTTCTTAAACACATTGAGCGCCTCAGATTTTTCTGACAAGAAATAAACCCATGTCTTCCTACTATAGTCATCAATAAAATTGATTAAGTACCTTTTGTGACTATGTGATTCAGGCTTGATGGGTCCGCAGATTTCGGCATGAACCAATTGAAGACGTTGTGAGGCTCTCCACAGGCTCATCCTGGGAATTACTTCTCGATTTTGCTTCCCCACCATGTAGTCAGAACACACCTTTGATGGAGCTTTGAGAATTGGTAGTCCTCTCACCATTTTCTTGTTGATAAGAGTTCTCAGTCCCTTGAAACTGAGATGTCCAAATCTATAGTGCCACAAATACGAGTTATCTTCAGTCACAATTTGAAAGCATGTTGTGGCTTGAGGCATCACTGAAGCCAACACAACGAACATCCTATTTGCTGACATTCTAGACTGCATAATTAATCCCCTCCTTGGATGATAAAGGTTACACATCCCATTTGAATTAGAGTAGTAAAACCTTTTTCTTGCAGTTGGCCAACGCTCAAAAGATTATTCTTTAACTCAGGTGCAAAATAAACTTCGGTGATTACCTGAGTCATGCCACCCACTTGAAGTCTGATATTTCCTTTCCCCATTACCATCATCTTTGAATTGTCTCCAAGCCTCACAGACTGCCTGAACCTTTCATCAAGTTCTGAGAAAAATTCCTTGGTACCACATATGTGGTTGCTGCACCCAGAATCTAAAAACCACATATTCTCCCTTGTTGAGTTGTTCATCTTGACATAAGACATTAATAGCATCTCCTCGTCTTCATCCAACTTAGCATAGTTTGCACCATTACCCAAACTAGGGCATTCATATTGAAAATGACCTAATTTGTGGCAGTTGAAGCATTCCACAAGAGCTTTATTGAAAGGCTGCCTACCCCTGCCTCGACTTCTTCCTCTAAGACTTCCACGAGCTCTTCCTCTCCCTTCAACTTTGTATTCATCTCTTCCTCTATTCTTCTCTGAATTGGTGATGTTTAAAAAATGCTCTTCCTCCTTCTGTCCGTGCATCCTCTGTTCATGGACTAATAGGCTGCTCTGAAGCTCATCTATGGTCATGGTGGAGAGGTCATTGGACTCTTCTCTTGAACACACAACATAATTGAACTTGAGAGTCATCGATCTCAAGATTTTCTCAATGATCACACTCTGCTCCATTTTTTCTCCATGTGCTTTCATCTTATTTGTGATGGTCAGTGTCCTGGCAAAGTATTCATTCACTTTTTCACCCTCCTTCATGCCAAGAATCTCGAACTCCCTTCTCAAAGCCTGTAGCTGAGCACGTTTCACCTTCGTAGAGCCTTGATACTTTAGTCTCATCGAATCCCATATNTTGAACACACAACATAATTGAACTTGAGAGTCATCGATCTCAAGATTTTCTCAATGATCACACTCTGCTCCATTTTTTCTCCATGTGCTTTCATCTTATTTGTGATGGTCAGTGTCCTGGCAAAGTATTCATTCACTTTTTCACCCTCCTTCATGCCAAGAATCTCGAACTCCCTTCTCAAAGCCTGTAGCTGAGCACGTTTCACCTTCGTAGAGCCTTGATACTTTAGTCTCATCGAATCCCATATGGCTTTCACGGTCTCCTTGCTGGCTGAACAAAGCTGCTGTTCTCCGTCGCCATGATTCTCTGACTTCTCTCTCCTTTTCTGATCTCTCACTTTTTCTTCTTCCTTAAGAAACTGCAGTTCCTCGGAACACTCAATCAGGCCGCTGTGATGGCCGCTCTGATACCACTGTTAAGTCACTCACTAAACTGTTGGATAACTTACTGTGCGAGAGAGATGAAGCATTCTTTTATTCAATAAATGATGGCTTCATATAAGCCTTTTTACAAAGAAAACAAACTCCACGTTGAGCACTCCTAAAAACGTGGCAAGAGGTTACCAATTAAAAACGTGGCAAGAGGTTACCAATTCAAATACTAATCAGCACTAACAACTCACCCCCAGCAATTGGGGAATTATTAACAGAAAGTCAAATATAAAGCAGTAAACACAATTAAACCTTAATGATTCAACATTTCATACTCTTATCAAATACTAATGGCAATGGTCCTATATGAATTCCAAAAAGAAAAAATTAAATTAAATGAAAAATATATGTAAAATATAAAGTAAAAGGTTAAAATTGAAAAACCATTTTGTCTTTTGAAGGCATATTCTTCACCTAAGCTTAAAAGTCTTATCCCTTGTTTGACAATCATTATTTCAAAGTTTTATAATTCTATACTCATTTCAACCGCATATTTATACAATAAAATATTTTTTTTAATGTAAATTCAAAATTTTTCCTTATTTTTTAACCATACATTCTCCAAAAAATTACTATTCAAAACTTCATTTTCTCAATATAATGGCAATGAAACATGGGACTTAATATGTAAATTAAATAGTTTGGAAGTTAATAAGTTATATCATTAGTAAAAATCAAAAGTAAAAAAAATATATATACGATATTTATTCATATTTATAGATAAAAATTAGTTGTTATTATTGTTGTTGTTGTTATTATATCATCATCAAGTCCTATATAACCACGGATGGTAAACATGTATTTCACACATTTGTTGTCAAGTCGCAAAGATCGAAATGAATAAAATTTGATAATTTTCCGTGTGTCCAACTCGTTACAAACATTGTAATCGGTTGAATAATAGAAGTATTGTATTTAACGAAAGCTTAATATTGTATATCATGTATGACGACTATCGATATTCTCATTATAAATAGTATTATTTGTTAAAATAGTATGTAGAAATTTTGGACCGTTTAATGTGCCTGACTAGATGTCTTTCACGATTCCTCCATTTCCACTTTAGCCTCCCCCGTAGACATATTTTTAGTGAAAATATTTTTCCACTTTATAATGGTGAAGGGCAAACGGTCTTTTGACCGATTAGTGGTTGAAGAAATTGGAGGCATTGATGTTATAATGTCTTTACTTCAGAAAGGGTCCCACTTTTGCAGATTTCAAGCAAAGGCTAAATTTCAACTTTTTACACCTTAATGTTTGTTGAAACATCGTGTCATATGATGTTGCATCTATAGGCTAGTTCTTGAAAATTCTTTATGCGATGGTTAGCAATATTGCAATCAATAAAGCTTTAATTACTTTAAATAACATTAATTGGTGACATTTGAACCATTTTATTCCAAAAATTAAAGAAGTCGAGCACGTCTTGTATAGAAAATACAAATTAATACCGTGGTAAGACAATAGAGTAATATTATTTCTCGATTTCCACCGTTTCCTGTCGTTAACTAACTAATCGACGCATTTTAATCAATTCACGAACCTTCATTGCAAGCCTTTTTTTTTAATTCAATATCTATTGAAATATAAGAAAATATATAAAATTATATTTATAAATTTCGTCCGACTTGGATAGGTCAATGAACAATCTTTAATGCAAATTATTGTTCATTTGTTTTGATAATTTATGTTCTTAAATTGTTCGACAAATTTTCTTGCGAAAAATTGAACTCGTTATCAAACACAAATTTTTAATATCTCTGTGAAACTTGCAAACATACTAATACATTAAGAACAATCAAACATTAGTTAACGATCATGCATGCTTTATCGGTATATCTATATTGCCTATTGAAATCTATGATATTAGTAACTAGAGTTAAAACACATATTTCACCACTTGGTATCAATACGATACTTAATTCATTAAATTTATGCAACACATGACAATTTTGCATTTGAGTTAGAAAACTTTGCCTGAGCGAAATTTGGCTCGATTAGATTCTTCAAATTTATTGTTGCTCTCGCTAAATTTTCGCAATAGCGGAACTTTTTCCAACTCTAAACACAAACATAAATCACTTGTATTCATATTTTAGAAATCTCAACCCCAAAACTTTGCAATTGAATATCATTTGCGTATTAGAAATCTCAACCCCAAACTTGACATTCGAATTTCTCCACGTGTTTTGATTGTTGATTCCCTTCACTACTTTTCTTGCACTTTTCATTTTACTGAGCACAATTTTCCGTTCTCCTCTCATAGATTTCATCTACGAAGTAATCAAAGCTTGAAATGTATCTTTAAAACATGAAGAACAATAAAAAAAAGTAAAGCCGACCGACTGACATAAGTACCCGAGTATCAATCGTTAGCAATCAAATTTCATTCGATCGTCACATGGCCCCTCAAATTGCGCCATTTTTAATCATTAACTAACCGACACTGAAGTTGTCAATATAATATTTCTTAAATTTTTGCTTTAATAATATTTCTAATATTAGTAGTTTATATTAATGCAAACAAACAACTAAAACAAGCATTCGCCAGTAAAATAATGGAAAATTCATTACACAAGTAAACTCTCCCTCTCTTCTCCCTCCCTACGTTTGATTTCATGGGTTTCGATCTGTGTCTCTCTATGTTGGCTTCGCATCACTAAAGATATCAATTGCTTTTATATTTTTAAAATACCTAAAGAATACAGTTTTTGCATTATTTTTTGGTTTAATTTTCTAGGCTGTCAAGAATCATATGATCTTTGTTATTTACTTATTTCTGAAAATTTTCAATGTGTTTTTCGGGTTTCTTTCGAAAATCTATACAATTCTACGTTGCTGAAATATTCTTGAACTGATCAAATGGTTTCCGATTAGTCTGAGTCGGACCATGAGTTGACTTTCTTGATTGCATCCAGTTCTTAACAATTCACTATCAAAGATCGAAACTTCAAATTTTTTTTTTGATGCTTAATTATTGATTTTGATTAATGGGTTCTTGGTTTCGTGTTAAATATCGATAAAAGATTCTCTCTTTCTTGATATTGATAGTCGAATATAGATCTTTGACAGCACAGTTTCTCTCCATGGATATGAATGGAAATGATGTTAAGAGTCATAAAAATAATACTAACATTGTAAATAGTGTGGAGTCTCCAAAGGTTGTTTTGAATGAGGAAATTGAAGGAGACGACGAATCACGGACATTGTTGCCATCCAAGAAAGGTGGGCTGTCCAAAAAAACAGGGAAACCTACTAGGAAAGTGCAGTGGTTGGATAAGAATGGGGCTAAGCTTGCTGAGATTTTGGAATTTCAACCTAGGTAATGAAAATGCTCTCTTCTTATTTGTTTCTGTGTAATGTGGTTGCTTAATTTTGATCGAAATTGAGGAAATTTGATTATCAGATGTGATTTGTACTTGTAGGAAGTGGATTTGTTGTTTCAGGTGCTTAGTTTCATTCTTTTAATTTGGTCTTTTAGTTAGTTCTAGAGTAGCAGTATAAGGTGATTATAGGAATATGAAAGTGCATATTGAATTGTAGCATGTAATGAACAATTGATTCATTGTAGAATGTAGAACAGCAATCAAACTTTGACTGGACTGGAGATACTAGATGACAATGGTTTTCTCTTTGTGATAGTCGTGCAATGATTTTATCTTCTGGACCCCATTTTTTTGTGGTTAGTAAGGAGATGATTTGTTCGTGAACCCTTGCATTGATAAGGAGTTCTTTGTTGACAATCACATATAATTGAGGATGATGACTATATGTAATTTTAACATAAAAATTCATGATAGTGGTTAGGGAACTGGAGGATAGAGAAAGGATAGATAAATGGAAGACAAGGAAAGAACATTATTACAAGGAACATGGGTGGCCATAGGGTGCATTGTTGTTACGCTTATGTAGTGTAAACATTTGTAACTCTATCAGCTAGCTAAGCTAATATTAGAAGCATGAATTTGTTGGGATGCAATAAGTGATCTTATTCTTGGAATTGTAATGCAAAGATGCAACTTCTTAATCATGTTCTCACAGCTCTATTTCGTTATTCTTATTTTAGGTTCTATTCAGTAAATTCTGGGTTGGAGGAGGTTACAATTTAGGAAGCAGGTCAACCTTTTTTTCCCCCATTCTTGCATTGCCCTTGGGATAAATTTCTTTAGGTTGACGAACCAGTCAGTTGTATAATTTCTTTTCAAAATCAGTTTTATTTTTCTTTTTACTACAAATTTTGCCCTGGTATTAAAGGTTGTATATGAAGATAATTTAGTGATAAGTCTTACCCCTACTAATCTATCATCAGAAGGCTATCATGGGAGGAAAATGGATTAGGTCTTTGATGGGATGATACAATAGGGCATAATTTAACTAACTGAAAAGGGCATAACCCCTATCTAAATCTCTTTATTAACACACATTTCTTAGAGGTTAGCAAGTCTCTAAAGAGTCTCCATTTCATCAAGTTTCCTATAATGTGCTTCCTGCCCCATGCCTTGTTGGTACTTTTGAGTTCCAAATATTTCCTTTGAGTTTGAAATAACATTAGAAGCAGATATCATGTTGTTCAAATTCATATTGCATACTTTGAATTGATTATTTTGGTTGGATATGATTACATGTCTCTAACATTGCAATTGATTATTATGGTTGGATATGATTACACGTCTACCATTACATTATAACTACTTGTTGCAGTTAAGAGTTCATTAGAAACATGTAATATTATGGTCATATTGGACTTTTGTTGAGAGACAATTTCACTGATATAAGATTCAGTAACATTTAGATTGAAAAGATCGATACATTTATCTCTCAGTTCACATGGTTTTTCATTTACAATAGCTTTTTTCTCCTAGAAAATTCATTAATTTTTTCTCCTTTATTAATTCAGTTTCAAAAGGATCTCATATATTTGGAATTACAAGGGAGTACCTATGTTGATTAAATCTCTTTCTTGAAATATCATTGGATACAATTATTTTTACATATCATGTGCTTGAGTTCTCTTTAGTTTGTATATTATGAAGAAGTTCCGCTTTTCCCGAAATTTGGCACCTTAGAATGTATTCATCCCTCTGTAAATAACACATCTTTTTTCTTTATTTGTACTTCATATTCCTCCGGCTGTTATCTTTGATTTGATATTTGGTAAATATTGAGTGACATTTGAGTAACCCCTTTTTCCTTTTGTTCACTTGTGCTGTCCAAATTGAATGTTGCCATTTTCTTTGTACTATGTCTCGGTTTATTGTTCTCTTCCTAAATTGAACTCCTCTTGAATTTCTTTTCTATAAAAACCCATCATTGTACATTTCCATGTTAGAATGCTCTCACCTCATGTCGGGCTTTAAGGGATGAAATTGGGTGGTACAAAATATATGCATGTTCTTTCAATCCTACATCAATACCTTTGCCAAATAAATGTAAGCTTTTAATATGGGCAGAAAGAGGATGTCTTTGTGTTGCACCAAAACTGTCTATGATTTATTTTGGACGTAGTTAGTCATCATGATAAAATGTAACTTCAATATGCTCAATGTGTATATGATTTATTTTGTAGGCAGTTAGGCATCTTGATAAACTAGAACTTCAATAAGCTAACTTCTGTTCCCCCTGGCTTTGCACGTTAATGTAGCAGTAAACTAAGACTTTTATCTTTACGTAAAACAGCCTTTTACATTCCATTTGTTGTGCTACAATGCTTCTTCCTCATTTTGATTGACATTTTTTTTAATTAACTCAATCTTAGCTCCAATCTTAGGTGAGATTGTTGTTATTAGCTTAAGGCTATAATTTGGTAACCTGTTGTAATAAACTGAATGCAAGCTAGTGTCTGAAATCTCGTTAGTTATGGGGATGAAATGACCATGGACTCATTTGAAAACTAATTTCATTTTTTCTGAGGAGGTTTTTGATTTAAATATAGAAGTATGGTTCCCAACATTTTACCCTAAGCATCCAGTATTTCACGAGAGTTAGAAATGTGGTTCCTGGCACTACAGTTTTCCACTAAAGATGCCATTTCCGGTAACGGACATGCTTAAAATTTATTTGACCAGTAATAGTGGTTACAACTTCAGAATGATATGGATAGTTATGATGGGCAAAGCCTGATATCGGCATTTGTTTGTTTGTTTTTTTTTTTTTGGATAGTAAATATTGTGTTTTCCCTAGTATTAGAGTAAAATATACATCTGAGAATAGACAACCTAAATAGCAATGATACATTTGATTCCATCATGGACTGTTGACTAGATTATTATATTCAGTTTTATCTGTTATTCTGTCCTCACACTGTCGTTCATTTTCCTTGCAGCGATATGAGTGACTCAGAAGAGGAAGATTCAGATTCTTGCATCTGTAGAATAATGTAGATCAAGTCACTAGAACATCTTCTTGGTAGTTATCTTGGATCAGTCGAAGTTAATCTTCTATGACTCTCATACTGAAGATAAAGATGAAATTTTTCAGCTTATTGGATCCGTTTCTCTTATGACACGTTTTCTTGTTACGACACCAATTTGTGGAATTCTGAAGGAGTCGAGAAATTAGCAATACCAAATCTAGTTTTAGTTCGAGATATTCAGTGTTTGGAGCATATCAATTTCGTTACTTCGTGCCAAAAAGCAGATAAAGACCATTGCAGCTTCCTTGAAACTCAGAGCCTTCCCTTCTTCTCTCTTCCCTTTCAAATATCAGTAATGTGTATATGTATAGTACTTGCTGAGCATTCAAAATGCTTCTATATTGTCATGTTTTCGCCTCATTTCTGCTACTTTTATGGTTGATTCTTGTCGTCTGTATCGAACTGAAATGGATCTGGATTGTACAAAGGTCGAAAAATTCTTCATGATATCAGCATCTAGCAATGACACTTTTTTTCTTTTTCAGTATTTAAACTTCGATATTTTTCCATTTCATTATCAGCTAAAATATTTGGTTCTACTTGTGTCTGAATTTGCTTGATTAGAAATGTATGGAATTCTGCGTATACTTGAAGAAGCTCTTGCTCGAGATAGAAGAGGGAGGGGTTGCTCAAAACTGACATAGCATGTAGTAGTTGCTAATGATATCTTAATTCTTCCTGTTTTATTTGGCAGTGAATCGAATGGAGTGGTGAAAAAGGATTTATACAGTTCTTATTGTTAAGATCAAACATTGTAATTCTGAAAAGATACATCTCCCCCAATCCATGTCTAATAAGGTGTTACAAACAGCAGATCATTCTTGCCACAATACAGAAATCACCAAACACAATAAGCCACCGAATCACTGGTCGAAAAAACTCCTAAACAAAAGAAAACAAACCAAAGCAGTTGCTAATTATTCCACTCTGTGTGAAGGGCAATACAAACAATATCTTCTTGCAAATCTTTGATAACATTCTTCATTCTTTTTATCGATTATAAGTGTCTTCTTGACTCTTGTAATACAAAACGGAGGTTCATGTTATTGCACTGATGTTCTTGCTTATGGCCTCATAATTTCTGTGTAGAAACCAACCAGTTTGAGAGACTGGCATCAACTGGCACTGTGAGTTGAGATATAGTAGCGAAATTTGTATTAGGTTTAGGAAAATAACCGGGATCTGTAATCGAGGGAATTTCTTGTTCTTTCTCTACCATGATATTTCCCTTTTGGCGCTTGAACTGTGATCTTGCTTGAGCTTTAATTGCTTTCCACTGCGTGAGATTTTCGACTGGATTGAGCACACTCCTGTCTCGAGTATGACAATTAGATTCAAGTCTCTGGACTTCTTTATTAGACACATCAAGGAATGGCGTAGGATTTCGTTCTATGGCCATTTGAGCATTTGTTACTCCATAATTTGATTTTGTATCTGCAGAATTCAATTGCCAAGAAGAATCTTCTTGGATTTTCCATCCATCATCTCTTTCATTATTGCTATAATGATCATCCAATTCTTCACAACTCTCATAAATATCGTCGTAATAGAAATCACTTTCCTCTAATTTTATGTCATCCTCTTCGTCGTCATAGCCATCTATGCATTTCTGGTATCTGTATTTTTGGGGGTACGATCTGATACTCGATTCTAGTGAATCCTCTTCACAGCGCGAAACATGCAGGTTCGTCTCCTCTTCGCCCTCTGAAAGGTACGCGTCATAATTTTGTATTGGTTCATAAGCCTTGACATTCAAATTGAAGCTCACTTTCTTTTTGATTTTCAACTTTGGAGCCTCTTTTGGGTTTTCTCTACAAAAATCAAAGTTAGTAACATAGATTAACATATCCCAACATATTTATAAGGGAATGAAATTCGAAACCAAAAGTGACTCACTTGAGCTCAGAATCTGAGGTGATGGGCTCTGGTTTTGTGTCAAGTTTAACAGTGACATCAGAATCTAGAGGCACATACCTTCCACAGCCCTGGGAAATGTAAGAAACAAATGCATTAAGTATCGAATTTCAAGAATGATTTACAGCTTTAATCGAAAGGGTTTCGAGTGTATATTGCCTCTTCTCCCGATAGATTTTTATTGCCCGGCTTTCGACGTTTTCGCTTCTTCTTGATGCCAAAACAGGCAAGAAAACATCCCATTTGAAGAAATCTATCTAGAATTCCAATCCGTGCCTTGTATTAGTCTATCTATATACACAATGAGAGAGAGGTTGGGTGGGGTGGGGTCAGGGTTTAAATTCACTTGCCTCCAGTGGAATTTAAAAATAGGAACGTTAAGAAAGGGCAATGTAATAATGATGAATGAGGTGGGCGCACGAGTATAATAAAAGACATGGGACAAAACCTGTTGGATCTGCATTTTCTTAAATTCTTCTTTAGTACATTTCTAATCTTTATGGTCTTACAAGTTACAAGTGAGTAAAAAATTATCCAGGTATGTATCAAACCTGAGTATACTTCATTTAATTACAATGCCTTCCTTATCATGAATATACTTCATTTTATAACAATGCCTTCCTCGTCATGAATACGTTTTGGTCGTGGTAGTTGTGAACTCTCGGGAGAATCG
>CAIGRK010273080.1:0-16722 GCA_903798315.1 Fraxinus greggii | reverse complement strand
TTGACTGAAATAAGGAAAATTATTACATGCAAAATAAATATATGTGGACTGTATTTATATGTAACCTTTTTTAAATTTGTACAAATTTGTTGCAGGATTTTCTTTGTTCCTGGCATTTATGATTGATAGACTACATCATTATATCCGAGAACTTCGCATAAGAAGGAAGAGCATGGAAGCTGTAAAGAAACAGAACCAAGCTTTTGAGGACGGAAAAACTCCGGGTTCAGAGGAAATCAAAGCTTTGGAACAAGAGAAGACTACAGTGCATTTAAAGATTAGGCAATTGGAGTCAAAGCTCGAGGAAAAGATTAAAGAGGCAAACAGTGCAGAAGCCAATGCTACAGCTTTAAAGAAACAATCAGAAGGATTTCTTCTTGAATATGATCGCTTGCTTGAGGAAAATCAGAACCTTCGAAGCCAGTTGCAATCTCTAGATCGAAAATGGTCACATTCGAACAGCAAAAAGGTTATTTAAAGAAACATGTCTGTGTTCTTGTTTATTTTTTTCTAAATTTTACATCTTGCAGCTTATGTTTTCACAGCATAGTACATTGTGGTTATAATGTGGCTTACAGAAGGGAGAAATATATATCAATTTGGAAATTATTATGGCGATGTTGGTTCAATTGATCTTCTTGATGTTGTATTATAAATTTGAAAAATGATGGTAGGATTGAGGTTTGAAAGATGTGGACATTGTTGAGATAGCTGCATATGGAGTAAAATTTTCAAACTGCTCTCTTTTCAATTGTCGAATTTAAAAATGTATACTTTTAGACCAAGTAATTGATTATAAGTAATGGGTTTTGAGGAAGTGCGATTAAAAAATATGCAAAAATTATGGATCCTAAAAAATGTGAATAAAAATTGAGTTTGACGAGTTTATAAATATACATTCCTTGGAATGTAGTCAATTATAAGCTTTGATAAACATGCCATTAAACTTTTCGTCAAAAAGCATAGGAAATGAGGTGTTGACAGAGATGCAAGAGTTGCTCCTTCGAATAGTACCTGTTCAACAGAAACGAGCGGGAACTACACGAAGAAGATGACATGATGATATTTTTAAATTTTAACTTATAAATAAATAAATGAGATTAGTTTTCACCCTCCAATTTTGCCCCTGTTTGATAATCATTATTGCAAAGTTCTTTAATTCGTATATTCATTTTCAATCATTCATTTAAACAATAAAATATTTTATACGTAAATTCAAAAAAAAAAATCCACTTTTAAATCACACATTCTTCAAAAATTAACTATTCAAAATTCTATTTTTCAAAATAATATTTGTTTTGTGACAATAGAAATATTAGAGCAAGAGGGATTAGACTATTTCCAACGAGTTCACATTTAACCATGTGGAATCACGGGGTCGTTGGTTAACATAGTTGTACGGTGGATGCAGTACGGTACGACTGCTACCCACAAAGTCAAACGTACAATTGTGTTTTAAATATTTTATACAGATATGAATGGTAGGCATATCGTATGGATACACAAAAACATGGAAAGAAAGAACGTAACTTTATCTGCCTCGGTAATTAATACGTAAAAGCAAGAAGTATGAACATGTTAGTTCACAATAATCGAACCCCATATGCGAAAACGAAACAAGAAAATTTGATACAAGTTTGTACAAAAAGGAAAGAGCTGCTTTAATTATTGAATACTGCTTGTAATCTTGTTGCTAGTACTTGCATTAACGTTGGAATTGTCGTTGGTTGTGTTGTCACTGATATTCGGATGTGCGCCACTGATGATGGAGGTGATTGCGGCGGCGAGGGCGGCTGTGAAATTAGGATCGGCAGTAATGGCTGCCGTGGCATCACTAAGCGTGTCGGTAAAGGACCTGTGGTGTTCGGCCTGGCTTGGCAAGGCGGATTCGATATCCCGAGACATCTGGAGCCCTGAAAATTTTGACCCGAAAACTTGTGCCATTGGTGGAATTGGCGCTGGCGAAGGGACTTGGAATTGGGCAGGTGATGTTCTTTGGAACTGTTGTAATGAATTTGGAGGTTGTGTGAGGTCCAATGTCACAGTAGGAAATGGACCGGAGGCTGAGATTGTAGCCATGTTAGACGAATAAGGAGGAATAGTTCTCGCCGGAATAGTTGTATTCAACAATCCATCAGTACCCGTGGTGGAGCCGCAAAGGAGCATATTAGCGGCGGCAGAGGTGGTGGACGCCATAGCCACGGCGGCCTGAGGCAGTGGATGATTATGTGTACCTTCATAGCTAGTAATCAAGATTGTTTTGTCTTCGGCACATCTTTGTACCTGCAATAGGTTAACATCAAGAGTTAAGATGGACGTTCTCTATAAGATTTCAGAACCCAAAAAAGTTTACATCCGTCTGAAAATTCTACGAGCACAAAATTAATAATGAACATGAACATACTTGTTTGCGTACGGGACAACCAACTGCCATAGTGCAACGATAATAAGCCCGTGGACATGGATTTCCTTTTGCCATTTTTTGTCCATATTTTCTCCATTGGCATCCATCGGATATCTATAATCAATTATATATAGATTTAGCTCTACTGTGACAACATATGATGATGGCCAATAAAATTTGGGTCAACTATTTTTCGTCACTTTATTTTACTTATGACTAGTAACGACAATATGTGATAAATTTTTAGTGCTTATTCTTAGAAAAAATAAGTGATTACCATCGGAGCTTCTGATCTCGCTCGAACTGAAACCCGAGCTTTTCTCATAGTAGCCTCGGGGGTTTGATCGGGATTCAATTTCGGAACCTTGTTAGGAGCTAAGCCATCCGATTCCGGGCTCTCTTCCCTTCCAATCCTTTTAGTCCTTACCAATTCCTTTTCTGATGTATCTGATCTTGAATTTTCTTGTTGCTGCATTAGTTCTACAAACTGCAAATGTAGAGCATTGTAATTGTTGTTGACCTGAGTAAGCATCCCTCTTAATTTCTGATTATCGGAATTCATTCTCTGAATCTCTACTTGCAATTGTGACAACTAAATCCAGAAATATGCAAAAAGAACCAAATAAGAAATCAAAGCTTGCAATGCAAATAATATATATTCAACAATTTCGCTCTTATTATCTCCTTACTTCATTCTTGGCTAGCTTATCCTCCACATGATCTGATGAAATACCGTCTTTGACTGCAGTATCAAGTTGCAAACCCGTCTATATTAAAGGAAAAAATACGCGTAAATCCAACATGCTTGCATAATAGAACTCAAGATTTTAGCTTCTCTTTGTTACTGTTCAACGTTGCCACCACAAAATACGTAAGATAATGAAAAGACTACGTACATGATCAACAATAGGCCTCTTCTTATCGGAAAAGAAGTCTACTTCACCTAACGCCATCGGTTTCTCATCGGCCGGCGACAGATTCACAGGAAACATAATATCCTTCGTTTGCTGTTTCAATCTTGGACTTAAATCGAATCCGAAAAGCCCTACTCTATCAGAATTTTCGACGATAAGACGACCGCTTCCTTTGTCCATAAATCAAGAAGCAAAGAAAAAAATATCAAGCATGCAAACTAATAATGATTTGAATTCTTAAAACAAGGCAATGTCAACAGTTCACATATATATGAAAAAAGATACGTAAGGTGGTGCGTCAGGATTGGTTGCCATGTAGCAGTGGAGCCCACGGTTTAGACTTATAGAAGAGAGAGAGATTTCTTCGTCCAGACCGAGCTTGACTCGTTCGTAATAGAAAAACGCAGAGGGAGATAAATCCACCGGCCCCGATATATGCGGCGGGTTCCATGTGATGAAAATGAACAGGAGAAAGTCAACGGATTTGACGGCCTATCTGTTGTAGGTGGCTGACGACTCGGCTACAGTGTGAAAGTTAGTGGCGCGTAGTACATACTCACTTGAATGTTCGCGTGGAGGAAGAGGTTTAAGCGAATAGATTGGTCAACTGGAGACCGTGTCACTTGCTTACAAGCTCCGATAATTGACCAGTAGCGACGATATTTTACCGTCGGTATAAATAAATTTTAGAAATAATAATATAAATTTCCGAATCTTGAATAATGCTTCCATATAGTTTAAACAAAGTTGTAGAAGTGTGCCTTCGTCATTTTTCAAGCCAGTTCTTGGACTAAGCTTCGGTTTGACAAAGTTTTTTGAAATTATAATTTTGTGGGTCCCATCAAATATGTAATTAAAAATTTGATAAATGCTAGAAGTCAGTGAGATGTGTAAAGTTAAAAATGAAGTTAGATCAATTTATAATCTCAAAAAAGTTTTGTCACATAAGATCTAAGTATGTGGTCGATTAGCGAAAAAGGTTGGGCCATATTAAATACATGAAGGAAGTGCATGACGACCACAGGATTGAGGATCTCGAGGTCATTTCAATGAATTGGGAAACTATAAGTTCAGTTAAATAAATGTCTATGTTCGGGAAAATCACTTTGTGTGGAAAGGATGGGACCTCAAGTGCCTAAGGTCAGATTGGGATTGTACAATACATTTTCTTAATAATTTATAGTGTGATTTAATTTATGATACCAAAATATAATCTACATTTTTTTGAAGGTAAACATTGTACAATTCTCATTTGAATGGTTGGTGTACAAGAAAATTCTAACGGGCAAGGCAACTAGCAAAACGCTGTCATTTTTCTTGCTTTCATAACTAAATTCAAATGGTTTAATTTCTATTGAATCTAAGATGCAGAAAAGTTGTCATTGCTTTCATAACTAAAATCCATTTTCAAGGAAAGAAAACATTGACTATTGCAGTAAGCTGGTGCAGGTAATTACCTGTCTAGTTTGTAAATTTGAGTTGCATTTCTTTGTCGTCTCCTACTTTTTGCAGTCAATTTCTTCATAATTTACAGTTTTTTTAAAGTACATAATTTAAAATTTAATAATTCTGATGTTATTTTTTCATTGGAAAAACTTATAATTGATGGAGAAATAAGTATTTGTCAAATTTAGTTTCGATCCGCAAAATATATTGAGCCTCTGTTCGGTGAGGATTAAAATAATTTTATTAGTAAATTTTGATAAAAGTTGATGAAATATTTGAATGAAAGTTGGGGATCGTATAAAATATGTGATTAAATTTAATGTTAATTTTGATTTAGATTAAAATTTAGATTTTAATTTCTACCATACACGTGTGAAACATATTATTTGAGCATGTTTGAGCCTCATTTTTTGTCCAAAATATATTTTAGAATTGTATTTTGACGAAAAATATGTGGTTAAAAAATAAGAATTTTTTTTAAATTTACTTATAATATTATTTTATTAAATAATATATGATTAAAAATAATAAAAATATATTTTACAAATAATGGGAACCAAACAAAGATTTAATATGATTAATATTAAAAATATATCTAATTTTTTTAAATAATATTCTATGTTATTTATCATTATTTTCTTAAATGATGCAATTAAAATAATCTAACAAATTCAATAAAACGGCGGAATTGTCAAATCAAAGTAAAAAAAAAACGAAAATAATAGTTGACTGAGATTTACGTTGACCCCGAGCCAACAACCACGTGGCCTACTCCATGACGTGGGAAATTTGGGTTTTGGTTAGGTTTGGTTGGAGCAAAATTTTGACTATGAAACGGACACGCGTTAAATTCTTTTCACTCTTTCATCAAGCAAAATAGAGAGAGAATTGGGAATTTTTTGTCAGATATTCACACTTGATTTTGTTTATATGTAATATTATGCATTTACATATTGAATATTATTGACCTCGAAAATGGCTAGGACACAATCGCATTCTTATTGATTTTTACGCTTCACATACACTATAACGATCGGTTAGCACCCAAATGATGAAGCCAAGGGAGAAAAGGTCAACAATCGTTGGCACTTCGATGGTCAAGTCAACTATCAATACGAGTTGTATATGGATAAATTAAGTATGGAAGAAACAAGCAAGCATAGAATTGGCCAACGTTTAGATAATAATGAAAAAAAAAAAGTATTTTTACCTTTTCCACGTGGGTATATATTTATAAAAGAAGAGGATTAAACTAGTTTGCTAGAATAAATTTGACATTCATCTTGACATCCTTTCATATATGATAGAGGATCCACGTGGGACCTATATGAATTAAATAAGGGCAAAAAAAAAAAAAAACAAAAAAAACAATTGTTTCTCCTTACTATTGTGAGGGGGCTGTCACGGAGGGTGTCAAACCCTCCTTGACAGCCTAGCTTGCTTCAAGAGAAGGATACTCATGGAACCACCCCACCCACACCCCCACCCCACCCACGTGTTGTTCTCTTATTGGTCTACATAACTTTAGTTATGGTAGTTTTTCTCATTTCAGTTTGTTTCCTTGTACAACCACAATTTATTGCATAGATTGATCCTCTGAGATCAAGTACATAATTCTAGAACATGTTATGGTAATTTTCTTGAAGACTTTCTTATGAATACCGTGCAAAGGCTACTTCTCCCAAAAACGCCTTCAACCATCACTAGTTTGCTTGAAGGGCGATGATGCACAAACACTGGAGAGTTCATGTCATAGTGAAGACAGAGACAAACACATCACGGTCTTCGCTCTCAAGAGGTGGCAAACACAAATCCATTCATGTGTTTTCAACTAAAGACTCATGTAGCATTCGTTGCCACACTTGCACTTAAAGTGGAGCCCCTCGCTAGTTCAAAGGTCCAACGGATATTAATTACTCGTAAATTATAACATAGTTGACCGTATTTTAACCAATTACGAACTAACACTTGAACTTATAATCTACGATTATTTAATTCATGCCTAAATTTACTCAACGACATGTTAGAGTTCACATTATAGTTTACTAGCGAGACAATATTTTGAATGATCATATTTCAATACCATCCCCCTTTTTTTTTTCTTTTTTTTTTTTTCAATTCGTGCTAGGTTTTGATTCCTCTTTGGACTAAGCTTTTCTATTTTATAGTTAAGTCACAGGGATGATTCTTTTCCCATTAATAGTCTACTTAACTTTGATTCTATTGTCAAAGGAGAAATATAGAAAAAAGATCCATCAATCATATTCAATGCACCGGCTAAGTTTGGCAACATAATTTATATTTTAAGAATAATTTTTTAATACGTCATTATTTTTGAGTTGAACGGTCTTGCTTATATAATTAAGTAGACAAACTAGAAGTAAATGAAGCTATTTATCCATAAAAAATTAAAATAAAAATAAAAAGTAAAATGTTGTAGCAAAGCTATTAATTATTATATACACAATAATGTATGTATGTAGAAAATTACATTTTCAAGTGAAATTGTAATTGTATTTGCTCTATTTCGCAGGTCTTGGTTTGGCAAAGTTGTTTGAAATTATCTGTGCAAATTTTCTTAATACAGATTGAAATACTAATTGTATTTTTCTTTGTTCGAGAACCACTCAAACTCCGTGAAATTATCTGTGCAAGCTCTTTGTGGGCTTGCAACTCTAGGGTGGAGAGTTCGAATCCCCAGTTGGAGGAAAACTCTCTTGGGGCCAAAAGTTAAAGCAGGGGTGCTAGGCTGGGAGCCAGTGAGGGCATATCCCGCGATTTACCTCCTCGAGTTACTGAGGTACCGGGGGCTCGGGGCTCAGGGCTCAGGCATAGTTCGACGCAAGTTGGAAAATTGGGTCATAAAAAAAAATTANTGGAGAGTTCGAATCCCCAGTTGGAGGAAAACTCTCTTGGGGCCAAAAGTTAAAGCAGGGGTGCTAGGCTGGGAGCCAGTGAGGGCATATCCCGCGATTTACCTCCTCGAGTTACTGAGGTACCGGGGGCTCGGGGCTCAGGGCTCAGGCATAGTTCGACGCAAGTTGGAAAATTGGGTCATAAAAAAAAATTATCTGTGCAAACTTCTGCGGGTGTAAGTCACACAGGAAAGCTGTAAAGTTGAAATTCGGAAGGAAGCCGGATTTGACCAAAATTTGGGAAGTCGGCTTGTGATTTGAAATAAACTTTTCTCACCATTTACGTAGGAATTGAGGTTTCGTTTCCGCCAAGGTAAATTTGATTTTGAAATTTAAAGACAAAAAATTTCTTAAAGGTTGAAAGTATCCTTCTAGATAAAGAAAATGAAGTAGATAAAAGAGACCGGTTGTATTTAAAAAATGAGAAACAAATATTTTTTTTCTATTTTTTAACGTCTATCTTTCTTAATCATATCAAGATCCATATAATCTGAAATTACTGAGTGTTTTGACAAAAAATTTCCGTCTCTAATCACGTCAAGTGACGGACTTACTTGGAGATTAATTTGTTTCATTTTTTTTTGTATTGATTGAAATTAATTCAAGAGTGTTATGAACTCAAATTATCGGTAGCAAACAACAATACATAATAAATAAAGAAGAACGCGACAATATTGGAAAATAAAACTTGAATGTGGTGTTAAAAAATAAAATAGTGCTACTGATGGTTTGGTGATAATTCGATTTTAACTTCGGGTCCAAATTTTGGACTAAAGAGTTGGGTATTATAAGAAAAAATTATTCCAAAGACCATACTAAATAATCTGTGTTCTATCATTTCGATCATGATTTTGGATGATGATCATGATTTGTATTCATGTGATTTAATCCTCTATCCAAAGCATACTGTCTCTACTAAATTTGTTCCCGATAATACTCAGAAAGGTTTTCTTTCGAGTTAAGAAGTTGTGTTTGTGTCCAGGGGTGGACCCACATGGGGTCAAATGACCCCACAATTTATTTATTTTTTGAGTTTTTTTTTTAACATAACACTTAGTTCTAAATATTTTTTGAATTCTCATTTATGACCCCACATGACAAATGGTCTGGATCTGCGTGTCAATATCGAGTTCAAAATGACTACTTAAAATGTGAACTAGAAAATACCTAGTCGATGTTTTTGGATTTGGTGGGGAGGGCTAATATAGTTACTTCGGCTAGGTTTTCTTTTCTCCCTATGGATTAGCTAATTTCTAGTTCAACATCCAAAAGCTGTATTGAGACAGCTTATGGATGTAAATGTGTGGAGCCCTTTTTTACCATATAATTGCACTAAAAACTTTCATAAAATGACAAAAATAAGTGGGCTTCTGAAGTTAGCTTGCTTTCTATTTGTACTCCTTACATGCCCTAAGAGGAATATTTTTGTAGGACAAGTCCCTCGTTGCCTTTTTGAAGGACACTTATCAGAAGTCAAGGTACGGTACATTCGAACCAGACGATGTTATGACTTATAAGCAATACTTTTTTTTTTCATTGTCCCTATTGGAATTCATCCAAATGTAGGTTAGAAAATAAATTTTAGAAAAAAGCGTACGGAAATTCACAAAGGGATTTAAATTTCACACACATGAGGTGGGATATTGGCAAAAAACCCCCACTCACCCTCCCCTACTGTGTGTTCTGACAGGTACAGGAATTTGAATTCCTGTACATATACAGCATGTCTTTAAATTTTTATCAATATTTAGACATCAACAGCCTAATACACCGACAAAATATCATGAGATTATGGGCACCACTAGTCGGAACAAAGGACACCTGCTACGGTCCCTCCCTCTTTATTATAATTAACTACTTTTTAATATCTAGTGACTTGTATTGTACAAGAGTGGAGCTGCCATTTTTCTCTTTTCTTCTTGTTGCTTTCTGTCTATAATACATTCAAGTAACTAGTTAGTAGACGAGGAGATTAAATTGATTTGCACTTCTCGATTGACTGGACTATTCAAGGGTACTGTCGATTTCGATTCCATTCTAAAAATTACATCGAATCGAACGATTCTATTTACAAAATACTCGAGATTTTAATGGGTGATTCTGATTCTTGAAATATTTTGACCGAGTCATCCGACATTCATCCTATCCTTTGTGAAAAATATAAATTCTCAGAGGTCTAATTTAGATAATTGCTTTGGAATAAAAGCAAGAATCTCAACCTATAAAGGACGTTTACGTAGCAAGATCAACTTTCAAGGTTTCTTGTAAGTTTTTTTTTTTACCAAATCATATTTGCATTTTGCCCATGATATCGTGGCAACTTTGTTAGATTTGCATGAAATAGAATAAAAAGTGTATGCATCACATGTGAGAATCATTTTTTAGACGATTATAGCCCTATTATAATTCAATTATTTCAATAATATTTTACTTTTCATTTTTCAATATGTATTTAATTTGTAAACAGTAATAAATACTATAATTAATTAACATTCATATTCATTTAATTCATATTATTTAGAATTTCACATTCACGTCAATGTCCCTATTATTAACAATTAATTAACATTAACATTTATTTAATTAATATTATTTAGAATTTCACATTTAAGAATACAATTAATTATTTACGTTCATGCATACTAATTAGCATCTACTTTCATTTAATTAAAATCTAAATTATATTCATTCAATATAAATGATTTTATATTCCTTCTTATTAATTCTAAATTAATTAACATTCACATTAATTTATGCATCGTATTTGCTGTCAATCTTCATTTATGCATTTAGTTGTAATTCTAATACTCACATTCAAATATTCATTTCACTATTATATACATGTATAATAATTAACATTTATTTTAGAAGTTTGCATTTATATCATATTTAGATCAAAATGGCAAATGGATACTTTCACACACTTTTAAAGTATTTCAAAATAACGTACAACACACGTTCAACTCTGATTAGTATTTTATTTAATTCACAACTTTAATTAATTTTTTAATTACATAATTTGTCACGTTTTATCAAAATATGATGATGAAGTTTTGTCGAATAGCTCCTAATTTTCCAAAGATAAAATATTTGCCGTTTGTTTGTTATGTGACTAAACGACCCACTAGAGTCTTCGTAAAAAGTGGGCTAATTTCAATATCACAAATAAGGACAGTTTAGTCATCTTCACAAGAATTTTGCTTGTTAGACATAAAAATGATACATAAACGATTACTGAAAATGGTGTTGATGGAAAAGATTTGATGAAAATGTCAATTATGTTTTAAATCGATAAATGGTAGAGTAACATGTGACGTTATATAATTTCCTATATAAATTTTGATATAAAAGTAACAAGATTCTTTTCACAAGTCTCTCAACTCCAAATGAGTCCAACGTCGACGGAGGGGCATTCGTAAGCATACTATGTGGCAATTCCGTAAAAATTTACTTCGGTAGGGGTAAATAATCATGCTACATGTACATTTTTTACATTGTACAATATATCAGCTCATGATTGGACAATTTTTAAAAACAACACACTTTCTCATCAAACATTTTTTTTTCAATTTGTACACAATATACACCAAGATATCATCTATGAAATGTACACTGAACATAATTAATGGTAAATTCGTCTATATATAACTTTTAAATTCAGACCATGTTCAGTACAGATTAAAAGTCAATTAAAATTGAAAATAAGGACGTTGTGAATTTTCCTCATCTCACAAAAGTCAACAATAACGGCTAGTTTTTCAATTTTAATCCGATTTTAATCCCTACCGAACACGCTCTAAAAGTGGAAAACAGGTAAAGAGACAACCTTATGAGATAGTAAATCTAGATTTAGAATAAACATGCTATTTTTAGAGACAAAGAAGGGTGTAAAATTTTGAGTCATTTTGTAACATTTTTCAATCGTTGTAAAAGTAAAAGACTCGTACCAACTACTTTCGATATTTCACTCAAAACTATGTTCGATAAAAAATTGAACCTTATTTTCCTTTTTTCGTTTGGCTTTCTTTTTTTCTTTTTTTTAATATATGTCTGTTTTGACTTGACTAACAATGATTATTGCATTTATGCCTGTAATGTAAGGTGATTTACGTAAGTGTAACATGTTCAATATCTTGATATAAAGAAAAACAGTAAACATAGTTAAAATATTCACATACTTGTATAGAATTGATCTTTAAGTTGATAGTTCAAAGTCATTAAAGCTTGGACACAACTTATATCAAGCCTTCCAAATTTTTCTGAACTCTCACAATTGTGCCTGTGAAAAGGACATACTAAAATATATTAATTAATTGACACATTAATAATAACAACCTTATACTTGCTAATTCATGAAAATACTAAATGTGCACTGTATTTTATTTTAGTTTTGGAACATGTACTTTAATAGTTTAATTAATTGAAATTCAAAGTATATATTTAATCTACTAAAGTTCAATGTGTCTTAAGAATCTAATCAATTGAAGATGGATTATTCTACTTTAAGATACATTTTAAAATTATAATATTGTTAATAAATTGTCCGACCTGAGTTTTAGACCTTAAAATTTACATTGAAATGCATGTTGGGCGAAAATATTATCCCTAAAAAATTTTCAAGCGAATTTTTTATTTAGCCCCTGTTTGAGCTACATTAAAATTTGTATTCTTATTCTTCTACTCATTTTCAACCACACATTCTTTAATGAAATAATATTTTCTATCACATCAATAAATTTTCCTTCTTTTTCAACCACAAATTCTCCATTAATCTACAATTCCAAAATATATTCTTTCAAAATAATGTGGATCAAACACACCCTTATAACACGTATATTTGAAAGATACCATTTTTTTTTCTTGGGAGTAGAACTTATCTTTCTTCGAAAGAATTTTTTACTAATATACAAATGAAAAATATATATATTCCATTCAAATTGGAAGACATACATAATCCAATTTACTCACATGTCCTAATTAAAATTCTTACAACCAGGAATTCTAAAATCCTATTGGTCAAGACTCGTGGAGTCCATGTTAAGCACCACGTGTAATTTAACGCCCGAACGCTCTAGAATTTCCCCGCGATATCTATTTAAGTAGCCCCCTCCTACCGCATTCCCGTTTAATTCGAAGAATTTAGGATTTTTTTTTCCGAAAATTAGATAGCGGAAATCAGTTTTCGTACATATTCAATAAGATTAATAGATGAAGATAAGATTAAAACTATGGATTTTTATTATCGGAGGACTGTTTCTTCTCACGGTAGAATCGAAAAAACCCGACCTGTATAAGGTAATCACTTTTTCAACATTTAGTATGCGTATTCTCGAAGTTCTTTTTTTTGGGGAATCTTTTGAGTTTTGAGTTTTTTTGTGGATGCTGGAAAATTATGCGTTTATGAGCTTTTTAATTTGTTTTCTGCAGTAAGGGCGAAATTGCTAATATTATATATATGATAATGTGTGATAATTTTTCATAATTAGGTTTGGGTGGGAAAATTGGGAAAATATGTTGAATTTCTTTGTTAGACAATGCGAACGCCCCGAACAAGATTTACTGGAATTGTAAAAAATACGTCGATTTTCTTCTCAGAAAATTTCTTTGAATATAAGAAATACGAGGTTTCACAATGTAGATGAAATACCTTCCTGATTTATGGTAAACCGAAGTAGTAGTTCTCATTCTGTTCAATATTGAATGCTATATGATGTTCACGGAATTTATTTGTACAGAGAGGTGTTTCGAAGTTACTGCACGAGTATTTGTTCTCTTGAGAATAATGAATAGTTGTTAACTTTTATATTTTTCGTTAGCAATTCATACAGGAAGTTGTTGTTTAGCTTCTAACAAGTTATATTTTTTATCAGGTTCTTGGGGTGGATCGAAATGCCAGTCAACGTGAAATTCAGAAAGCTTTCCACAAGTACGTGCAGTGTGAAAGGTTTAGTTCATTTTATTTTTTGTACTATATTTTACAAAGCTGTACATTAATCTTATGCAAAGGCATGTATGATTGCAGGCTCTCACTCAAATATCATCCTGATAAGAACAAGAACAAGGGTGCCAATGAGAAGTTCGCGGAGATTAATAACGGTACAGCATATTTTTTATTCTGTTTCAACCTCAACACCCTCCCCTAATCTCTCCTCTCTTGGGCCACCAAAATAGGCCTGCCAGCTATACATATTCTCATGAACGATAAAGTTGTGTTGATATTACAAATGGTATCTAAGATTTGATTCTAAATAAGGCCCTTATTGTTATAATATTGGAGGTTGTGTCTA
The DNA here is from genome assembly GCA_903798315.1 of Fraxinus greggii. Taxonomy (NCBI): domain Eukaryota; kingdom Viridiplantae; phylum Streptophyta; class Magnoliopsida; order Lamiales; family Oleaceae; genus Fraxinus; species Fraxinus greggii. The sequence goes on along the minus strand of CAIGRK010273080.1, from coordinate 2,756 downwards.
CGATATGGTGCCACAGTTTTGATTTCCATTTGAATTGATTTAAGAGCTAACTTCTAGTTATGAGTATCTCTCGAAGAGATATTTTTCCCCAAAAATTAAAGTTCAAACCATGAAAAACCGTGCTTCATTTTGTTTCACTTGGTTTTTTGGTTGTTTATCTTCTTTGTGTTCCCAAAGTAGTAAAATTCTAATTTTTTTGTTTTCAGCATATGACATTCTATCTGATGAGCAGAAGCGGAAAAATTATGATCTTTATGGGGACGAAAAGGGCAGACCTGGATTTGACGGGGGAAACCCTGGAGATCACAGTGGATACAGCTATTTCACAAGTGGTGGACCAGGGCAGAGTGGCTTTAATTTCAAGCCAGGTGGATGGCAAAATATGGGTGGGAAAGAAGGTTCAGAATCATTCTCGTTTTCTTTTAGTGGTCCTGGCTCTGGTAGTGGTAGGCAAAGCTCATTTGGCTTTGGTTTAGACGATATTTTTTCCAACTTTTTTGGAGGTGATGCGGGAGGTGGGAATCAGTTTGGTGGTTTCAGTAGATCAGGCAGTTCTCAGTATAGTGGTAGAGGACCTTCTAAGAGTCTCCCTGCTGTAAATTCTCAGTTGTATAGGAAAGCAATAATTGATAAAGGGATGACCTGGCTCTTAATATCTCATTCGTCCAATCTTCAAGGAATCCAACATTATGAATCTGTTATCGAGGAGGTTGAGCGCTCACTACAGGGAGCATTAGAGGTAGTAATTCATTATTCTGCCTCCAGTGTACCACCAATTATTAGATTTCTCACTTCTTTTCATTAATATGCTATTCTTTTTATAGGCTGGTAGCATAAATTGCGATAGTGATGCTTCTTTTTGTAAGGAGCTTGGTGTATATCCGCGCAGAGCTCCAAGAGTGTTTGTTTACTCGTATAAATTGAGGGAAAGTGGTTCCTTGGTGGAGTACACTGGTGATTTGGATGTGAAGAGTGTGAAAAGTTTTGTTAAAGATCATTTACCTAGATTTTCAAAGCGCATTGACTTGGGTCATTTAGATATTACTTCTGAGAATACTGGAAACTTACCCAAAGTGATGCTTCTCTCTACAAAGAAGGATACTCCTGTCATCTGGCGTGCTCTTAGCGGGTTATATCGCAAACGTTTTGTCTTCCATGATGCTGAGGTAATTACTGAATTTACTGTGATAAGAATATTGGACGTGTGCTTCCTCGTGTAATTAGCATAAATATTTTTTGAGTTCTTTAACAACTGCAAACAGAACTGAGATGTTCTAGTTTACATTTTTACTTCTCTCAAAAGAATTTTGCGGCTATTGTACAGGTTCGTGACATTTCATCTGTGAAAAAGTTAGGCGTTGATGCACTTCCAGCCATTGTTGGTTGGCTTTCAAATGGAGAGAGACATATCCTAAAATCTGGGATATCTGTTAAAGATCTAAAGTCTACTATTCAAGACCTTAGTGGCTTGCTTGACAATTTTGAGAAAAAAAATAAAAAGGCAGCTTCAGCGAAAAATGAGCATACTGAATCGGAGGATGAACACGTAAAGTTGCTTACAGGATCTAACTTTAATGATATATGTGGAGAGAAAACTCCTGTCTGCATAATTGGCGCTTTCAGGTCTTTAAAAGCAAAGGACAAACTCGAAAAGATTCTGCGCTCGGTAAGTAATATGCTTCTTGATTTAGATGGACACGACCCTTTCATTGCATTTAGTTTTTTGAATGTTTTGATGCCTTCAAACTAGCCAAATTTGCCTTGAAGTATGTTCCAATTAACGCTGAACTTTGATGCCATTATGAGATACATCAACTTGAAGAAATTACTGAATAACTGCTACAGGACTGTCACTTTCCTTGTACAGATTTGAATGATTTTTTCCATTTTCCCCTCTTATTTTCTGTTCGTCTTTGTAGGTGTCTCAGAAATCTTTAATGAGACGGAGTATAGCCTCTAGTTCGAGGGATTCAGTTTCATATACTCTTCTCGATGCTGCTAAGCAGCAACAGTTTCTGAACGCCTTTGATAAGTCGGGATTCAAGTCATCAGACAACCTCCTACTGGCGTACAAACCTAAGAGAGGAACTTATGCTGTATTTCAGGGTGAAGCAACCGAAGAAGAAACTGAGAGATTTATAAGTTCAGTACTGAATGGAGATGTACAGTTTACCAAAACAAAACAGAAGCCTATTGTAAAATAACAGCTGACCTTATTTGCCTTTGAATATATGTTGATTCAGAGTTTATTGTATAGCACCGTACACTATTTAAAAAGTATATTATTTCTGTTCAGTATATATATATAACACATGCGTAATGGCTTACACACAGCGAGTAGGCTAATTATCTCCAGTTCCATGCAAATTTACCTTTTTTGGGGCTCGGGGCCGGGGTGGACTCGTGAATTTTCAGGAGGCACGGCTAGACGGGCTTCACGTTTTATATTTTTCATTATTTGGAGGAGGTGTGGTTTGACCCAAATTTTAGTGGTTATTAAAGTTTAAATAAGAGTGGTTTTAAAGAGATTAAAATTATGGATTGGAGGAAAAAAGTCATCGCATTTTCTCTAGTTGGGCGCTAGCTGGACCTTCGAGCAAGCTCGGTGGAAAACAATCCTTGAGTTTGTCGCTCTTCTGTCGCTGCCCTATCGCTCGAGCAAGGGTTTATCCAGTCCAGGCCCGTTTCGTGTATATATATATATATATATATGTATATATATATATATATATATATGCATGTATGTATGTATGTAT
>CAIGRK010273037.1:0-20526 GCA_903798315.1 Fraxinus greggii | reverse complement strand
CCTTATCGAAGTGATTTTAGTTACGGGTGAGTAGGTATCAAAGAAGTCAAATCCTTCATTTTTTCTATATTCATTAGCAACCAATCTAGCCTTATATTTATCAATGGTTCCATCCGATTTTAATTTCTTTTTTAAAATTCATTTACACCTTAAATGCTTGTTTCCATAAGGTAAATCAACTAACTCTCAAGTATGATTTTGTATTATAGAATATATATCACCATTGATAGGTTTTTTTCAATGCGATGCTTCTGATGTAGACATTACTTCATCGAAAATCTTTGGATCGTTCTCTATCGTATATATTAGAAAATCTGAGCCAAACGAATTAGATATTCTAATCCTTTTACTACGCATTGGTTCTTCTTCATTTGATGTGTCATTTGTAGTATCATAAGTTCTTTTATTTGAACTTGTTTTTTCCTTGTTCTTATATGAAAAAATATTCTCAAAAAATNGCTTGTTTCCATAAGGTAAATCAACTAACTCTCAAGTATGATTTTGTATTATAGAATATATATCACCATTGATAGGTTTTTTTCAATGCGATGCTTCTGATGTAGACATTACTTCATCGAAAATCTTTGGATCGTTCTCTATCGTATATATTAGAAAATCTGAGCCAAACGAATTAGATATTCTAATCCTTTTACTACGCATTGGTTCTTCTTCATTTGATGTGTCATTTGTAGTATCATAAGTTCTTTTATTTGAACTTAAATTTTCCTTGTCTTTATATGGAAAAATATTCTCAAAAAAATATGCATTTCTCGATTCAATTATTGTTCATTCATGTACATCTTAAATTTCAAACTTATGTACAAGGAAACTATATGAACTACTATTATTAGTGTATCCAATAAATATGCAATCAATCGTCTTAGGGCAAATTTTCACTTGTTTAGGCTTAGGTATTTCAACATTTGCCAAACGTCCCACATTTTCAAGTGTTGGTAGGAATGATAATGACTTTTTCATAGTTCGTACGGAGTTTCTTTCATTTTCTTGAGGGGTATCTTGTTAAGAATGCTATTTGCAATTAGAATAACTCCCACAAGTTTTGGAGTAGACCCGAACTTAACAACATTTTGTTTATTATCTCTTTAAGAGTTCGATTTTTGCCTTCAGCAACACCATTTGATTGTGATGAATAAGGTGCTATTGTTTGATGAATGATTCTATGCTCGAAACAATATTTTCAAACGGTGCTCCGTATTCACTTCCTCTATCATTTCTAATATTCTTTATTCGTTTATCAAGTTGATTCTTAACTTCCGTTTTATAATATTTAAAGGCACCTAATGTTTCTTCTTTACTTCTTGGTAGAAAGATATAATAATACTTTGTACAATTATCAATAAAAGTAATGAATTATTTCTTACCACCTTTAGTTTGAACAAATTTCAAGTTACAAATATCGATATGTATTAATTCTAAAGGTGTCGTGTTCCTTTGAACTGAGTGAAAAGATGTTTTGGTCAGCTTTGCTTCAACACATACTTCACACGTATGATTATGATCAATCTTAAGCGTCAGAATTAAATTTTGATTCAAAGTTTTATACATAATGCTTTGTTTTGGTACAATTGTAAGAACGTTCATTTTGAACATTCCATCATATAGGTATCATTTACTAACATACATATCATTTTTAGTGAGTACAAATTTATAGGATACAAATACAAATTTAAAGTCATTTTTGCTAAGTGGAGAACTGGATACAAGATTCTTGCGAATGTTTGGTACATGTAAGACATTGTTGAGGACAAACTCTTTTACAGGATTTTATCTTCAAAATAAGTTTCCCTTATCCTTCAACTTAGAACTTGCAGAATTTCCCATGAAAAGTTGTTTTCCATTTAATTCTTTGTAATTTGAGAACATGGACTTGTCAGCTCAAATGTGACGGGTTGCACCAGTATAAACACACCATTCCCTTGAATTTTCAACGTTGTTATACTCAGAAACAACCGCTGAAAAATTCATCTTTTGTATCCCTTTAAAAATGGTGTCACTTTCAACCACATTTACTTGTGGGTTCTTCTTAGGCTTTTGACATTCATTAGAACAATATACAGCTTTTCTATAATTGTAACACTTGCTTTTTAACTTCTTGACATTCTTGGAGTTGTTGTCCCTTCTTAGTGCATCACCAAAGATCTTACGCTTCTTGTTGACAACCTTCGAACCAGTTTCAACAAAATCTGCTCCAAGTTGAACAATAGACTTTCTTTCGATTTTTCTATTATCATCTTCAATCCTCAAACGAACTATCAATTCTTACAAGTTCATCTCCTTGCATTTATGTTTGAGATACTTCTTGAAATCTCTCCACATAAGATAGAGTTTCTCAATGATGGCTACAACTTGGAAGGATTCACCAAGTTCCATCTTTTCCGCATGAATGTCATGAAGTAGAACTTGTAGTTCTTGCACTTGACTAATGACGGTTTTGGAGTTTATCATCTTGTAATCAAGGGACTTTCCAACTATAAATTTCTTTGTCTAGCATCCCGTGTCTTTTATTTTTTTCTCCAAAGAATTCCAAAGTTCCTTAGCCGACTTTATAGCACTATACACTCCATAAATTGTATTGTCCAATAAATTTAAGATGTAGTTTTTTGCATAGAAAATCCGAGTGTTTCCATGCATCGAATGCAATAATCGATTCACGGTTATTTTTCCCTTCTTGTACCGCTTGAGGGTTTTTGATTAAGAATTTTGTCAGTTCAAACACATCTTTTGTTGTCATCTCTTGAAATCCAATCCTCCAAATTTCTCCGATTTTTCCCCATGTGGGATTAGAGTATTTTGAAGTAGTATAGCCTAAGAGGGAACCACATTGTTTGTTTCATTTGTTATTTGAATTGAAGTAGTTTCAACGGTATTCATTTATGTTACGTAAACAGAATTTTAACACAAATAAAATTCAAGAACAAAATAGCACAAATGTCTATTCCAAATATGAAGAGAACGGGGTATGATCCAACAAACAACGAACACAAGTTTGTTTTAAAATTGTTGGGGATATAGTAAAGTTTGTTTTGAAAATGGATAACAAAAAGCTAAGTTAATGACGTAAAAATGAAGTTAAACAATGTAACAAACTGTAGAAATGAAGAAGAAGAAAGGGATGAAATGATCCGGGGCAAGTGAAAATACTATTTTCTTAAGACAAAATTGTCCTGCAATGTTGCTAAGAGATTATGGCACTTGTCTCCCAAGATACAACATATTATTTCCTTATAGTAGAAACACTTCAAACTATAAGACAACAACAAACTCGAACGGATTATTCTCTCTACCAGAAAATGTTATTGGAATGATTTTTTGAGAGTTTTTGCAAGAGTCTTGATATAATACTCAATGCAAATGATATGTGATGTATAATAGACGTCCAAATAATCATATATATAGAAAATGAAAGCTTGTGAGTGAAGTGTCACGCCACAAATTTAGCAACCTTCATGAAAAAAAGCATCAATTGCTGTAGCTGGCCTCTCACTCGAGCGACAGTGACAACTGTTCATCTGAAACTCTGTCGGCCGCCTATCATGCGAGCGATAGTCTCATCGTTCGACCGCTAGGCAAGCGATGGAGATAGACAAATTTCTCAGCCAATATTTCCTCTTTTCTTTTCAATTTTAGACCGCAATTTCTCATTCATCCGAAATTGATTTTGAGATTTCAAATATGCCATGACAATCTAATCGACGAGTAGAAAAAATTAATTTATTTATATTGATAATTTAACTGTTGAATTAAGTCCAAATATTTAATCGAAATTGACTCAAAGTTACATTTTCAAGTTTTATACTTAACTAAATTTTCCCATATTTAAAACCAAATTCCAAAATTTAATTAGCCAGAGCATATGGATATGGTGTGGCCAGTGGCATAATTAAGTCGGTATGATACAACAATCAATCGGCCTGTCTGTGCTTCTAGAAGCATGCATGGCTACTATTTCTGTGAGCGCTGATTAAACAAATACTCTTTCGAGTTTTTTCTTATATTTACCATTTTCATTTCAGAAAAGCTCTCTCAATGGTAATTTTCATGAGATTTTTTAGTTTCTATTTTTCCTTTTCATAAAGCAAAAGGTGACTCCCATTAATAAATTACAAAATTATAGAACAACATGGCCTACAAATAGACGGAAAAAATGTTGAACAACTTCAAGTTTTCAACGCCCTCCTACATGCATGGCCAATTTTTTTCTCATCAAGCCCATGTGCGGCATAGCTAAAAATTAAAAATATTTTTCCCTCCTACATGCATGGCCAATTTTTTTTTTCCCTCATCAAGCCCATGTTCGGCATAGTTAACAATTAAAAATATTTTCACAAAAAAAGATGTAATGTATGATTAAAAAATTATTAATCAATTTTAATAAAATTTTAAATAACAAACAAGGTACAAATGCCTTACGACAGACATGACTTTAATAAATAGCTAAAAATCTAAATTGCAAGATGAAATAATTTTATATATTTAGATTGCATCTCCCACGTAGAACGTATAGGTAAAGTCTTTCTTTCTTTTCTTTTTTTTGTGAAAAAATTGGTTAATCTTAATATTTAACCACACAATTTAAACTCGTATTTCATGAGATCCACCAACTTTTATCAACTTTATTTGCTAAAAATTTACATCAAACAAAATTTAAATATCGCCCCTATTTTGTTTGGATAAAAACCATATTTTTTTTTGTAAATATTAATAAAATTGAAGGATTGTATAATTTAAAAGTTATGAATCTCGTTAAGCCCCCTTTTAACAGTCATTCTTTCGAAACTCTTTTTTTCTTATACTTATTGTCAATCAAATATTCTCAAAATAAAATGCACTTCACATAAACTCAAAATATTTTCTTACTTTTTAATTACATATTCTTCAAAAATTTACTATTCAAAAATTCATTCTTTCCAAAAAATGAAAAAAAAAAATTCTATCAACAAAGGCTAAATATATACAATTATGCTAGTTGTACATTTAAGGGAACATTGAGGTTAAGCACTGTGATGTGTCAAAATATATGTCAAAATAAATGTATAAAAAATCGTTGACTCACACGACTCACCACAATGTCAAACTTGATGTTAAAATAGATGTACACGTAGCAAGATTAAAATATAAAATACATGTATCATTTTTGGAAACATAAATTGGTTTCTCAAATCTCTTAAAATCCCTAGCAAACACCACAGAAGTTTAGGCTTTAGGTAAAATATCACGGGTAGAAGACAAACTATCCTCTGGTCATTTCAACATATATATAGCCCTGTGTACTGGACCTACTAATATATATTTGAACTTAGCAACTGTGCTACTCTTAGATACTGCAGAATTTGTGGACAAGATTATACGGTGCCGTCTGGATGCTGCCCGTCTCACTGGACAAAGTTCTTCTTCTTACAAAAAGTGTACATTTCTGTAAACGTACGTATTAACAAAGGGAAATAGTTTGACTGAAGTGCTTTTTTGAAAGTTTTAGGGTAAGGACAAGCACTGTACCGTTTAAAGATGTTGAACCAATTTTCGAATGGGACACTACGTACTTGGTTAATGAGCTTGTTCTAACTTTAGACGCAGTACTCTTGGCACATTCTGTTGCATGCTTTGGAGTTTATATGTTCATGAATAAAAGAATTTCCTAAATCATACTATTCAAGTCTTGATGATAGTTTGATTTGATAACTCAAATATATTAATTTATGATATTGTTCCAATTCAAGATCGTCGAAACTTAATACAAATGATGATGTATAAACGCGTATATTGAATATTGTATCAAATTATTAATGACAACTTAAATTTCTATATATAATTTTTTTATATGAAAAAATAAAAGAATTGATTCAACATTGATGAAATAATCGAATATTCATTGATCAAATAGATCACTCCATTACATAGTATTAACGTGACTAGATAATAAAACTGACGAGATATCAATTTTCTTTCTTCTTTTGTATTGCCCAATAAACTCAAGATAGACATTTTACGCTTTTCGAATTAATCGTGCATGAAATACATAAAAAATACATACTAATGCATTTCGTAAAAAACCTGAATAATATTAATTTGGATTTCTTTTAGAAGGTACATAAATGAGTCATCTCGAACATATATGGCAAAAGATTTAGCATTATAGAAAGTTGGTGATGCTGTGTAGACATGAGGGTGGAAATGATTTTAGTTGGAAAATGGGGAAGAAGATGGTGAAAGCCATGTATACTATGAACCCCTTTATGTTTATAGTTTTATTATTTAAAGAGTAAGTTCATACCCCCATGACCAAGAGCCAATTGCAGTTTGGCCTAAAATAGAATAGCATGAAAGGGGAATGCTATCTCGTTATTTCATTTTCACCTTCCTTAGAGGGGGGAATTAGGTAGATGAAAAGAGTTGGGTGGGTTCCTCTTTGTCTACTTTAATAGGCCTTTTGTTAATTGTTTAAGACCATCACGCTCTCCAAGATTGAAACACCATATAAATTGCTACAACCCTGTGACACAAGTTTGATATAGAGCTCCAACCCAACTCTTTTTCCGCCACAGTCACTTTCAACTATACATTCTCTTAATAAAATAATTATATATGCAAATTTATGATTTTTCCTTTCTTTTTAATCATACATTAAAAAAAAAATCAATACTACAAAATCTATTTTTTCAACACATTGGAACTCAAACAAAGGCATAATGTTGACAATATTGTACAATATTAGTTGTGTCAAAATGTGTAAATTTAGCTTAAAAAATGAAAGCTAACGAAAACAGAAAACCTATAGAAAAATGTGAAAGCCATCTCAAAATTAAGTGGTGCTGATATACAAAACTAGACGGATGACTTCCTCATAAGCCTAACTAACGGACCGATATATAGAAAAAGGGGAAAAAAAAGGAAAAAAAAAAAGTGAAAGCTCATAAGTTCCCATCTAATTACATATAATGGGAAGTCGACTTAGAGGTCACATGGTTTTAATTCAAACATTATTAACGAAAAAATAACGATCGTACCGTATAGCTATATCTAGAATTTAACATGCTTGTTACTCTTTCATCCAAGGAAAGTGTTACAGTTTGCTCGATATATCAAATGCGTCGGCTAAAGTTAACAAGGTAATAATGCAAGACAATGTGTGGCTATTTGTTATATGATATCAATAAGATGAATAAACCCTTTATATGTTTGTATTACAACTAAACACAATTTGCAAAAATCATTCAACTAACGAAAATAAACATAAATTGATAGCATTGTGTGAAATTATTTCTAATTAAAGATCATTTAAAATTGACAGGCTCTTAATATTCTGGATTATGGACATTGTCTTGTACATTGTACTAAATAGTATTAAAAGAAAAAATCTTGGCTGTTATCCATGCGCTTAGAACCGGTTCGTTCGGGGAGTCGAGCAAATTGTGAATTAAAATGTGCATATGCATTGCTAGTTGTTGTCGTCAAAGACAAATACAATAAAAACAAAAGAAGTGATGAAATGCACTTTAATGAACGCCGGGGGTAGGGGGAAGAAATAGGTTTCCATATGGGAAGAGAATTAAATACAGCAATGGGCAAGACGAGTCAACAGGAAAAGCAGATACTAGATATCAACTTCACTGAAAACGACCAGAGAAGGCCGTAGCATCCTGGTTTTTGTGTGAGAAACAAAAGGTTTTCGAGTTTATTCCCCTTTTTAGTAAAAGAAAGATACATAAAACCCTCATGCCAATTCCACTCCTCCTCCCTCGAAAGCATTAGTGTCAAGTCATATTCACCTAAGATCCTCTCTATCTAGAGGTACATGGTCATTGGCCCATCAACGCATATATAATTTCCCTTTGTATTACATGTGTCTACATGCCTATTAACTAAGTGAAAGTGTGTTTCATAGCCCTGATTCCTGAATAGACCCCATTAGATTTTTGCATCAGCCACAGAGAAAAGCCATATCCAAGAAACAAGAGGACAGCAGCAACCCTACATAACAGCATATATGTTTAAGGCATCCCAATGCAATCAACCAATAAAATACTCAAGATCCTACGGTTCTTCTCAGTCCAAACAGAGTCTAAAAGAAGAAAAGCTAGCTGGGTCACACACAAAGTAGTCAATTCATCAGTAAAAATAGTAATCTCTCTCTTTCTCTGTGAGTGTGGGGTGGGGGTGGGTGATTGTTCAAGAAAATCCAATTCCCTCCAACTTTCTTATGTCATCCCAAGTGCCTTCATGTCTACTAAACTGGACCTGGAATCTGGCTGCCACTTCATTTGCCATTAACGAGGTAAAAAATAACTGTACATGTACAATGACTAAAGAATCGAACACCAAATTTTAAGTATTTATGAAAAATATTGATCTCGATTTCTACACGGCGGCATGGCCAATGAATTTCAGCTCCACTCTCATTCACGTAATTTATCTCTTGTGCACTTGGACAAATCGTTAAAAGCACGCGACCTCCTCCAAAAGTGGAAGAGGCGGTCACGAGCACTCTGATCTAGTATAAGTATATTTGAGTGTGACGTACGAAAGACGTGTACCACAATAGTGTTTGGACAACAGGAGTTTTAAAAGAACCAACATGACTGCTTACTAATTGGCTGCCACATTGCCGATACTTGAAGCCTCATCAGACAAGGCATAACAGAATGTGGGCTTCCTTTCAATTTGGAATGAACAAGTTTGATGTAATGGAAATGACACCCATCCAACTCATATAACTCATTTTTTTCAGTATCGCTGTTTCAACCTTTTCAAATTATTGTAAAATTAATATTTAGGAGTAAATCAAAGAAAAGTAACACGGGAAAATGAAAGAGGAAGCAAATAAGTGAACTGATAAGAACTGCCTCTATTGACAATTACGCTCCCATACAGTACAGGTCCCAATACAATCAAAACAAGCAATCATTTTGTAGCAAGTCCATGCCTAAATATAAGTACCAAAATAAGGAACCAGCGGAAAAAAAATCAAGAAAAAACATGAAAAGAAAGGGAAAATGAAGCTTTAGCTCGTGTATTCACAATGATCCTCAGTTTGCTTACACACGTTGTACAAGTCTTAAACAACCAATGATTTCAAAGTTCTTTTCATTTTAATGATTTAATAGGATAAAAGGGACGATACTGTAATAAAAACTAACACCTCAACAAATTAATTTAAGTAACTAAACCAAATTATAAGATGGCGATAAAACCAGGGTTTGGCTTATCAAGCACAGAAAAAGTATAGCTATGCATCTTTCCAAATACAGAGAGACATGCAGTCTAGGTCTACTAAAGAACACTACTCATTGTTTCCACATCCATTGAGTGCTATTTGTGTACATTACATCCAACTAATCAAGCCCAGTTTACATTCAGGCTCATTCAAATTACAAATCAAAATTATTTTGAATGCCTGTAATATAATTATGTATTTGTTACAAATGTTGTATTTCTCTGATGTCACATGAATAAATAGTAAGTTCAACAATACACTCGTTTATACAAACTGGTATTACAATGGTTCCATTGAAACTCTATGAATATGATGAGTCACACAAGACATCATACTAAAAGATTTGATAGCCGTTCTTTTGAAACTCTAATACAGTAACAAATGAACTTTCTTTTTATAATTTTCTTCAGGTTTTTTTATACAAAAAGTAAAATCGCATGACAAGAATAATCTCAAGATGGTGATAAATTGTAAAATCGCAAGGCCAGGTAATTGTAATATGATAATGTGGGTATTTACATCTGATAGTTTATGTCTGGGGCAACATTCAGTTGTAACAAACAACTCAATTTTCCCCCCATAACTTAGTACATCAAATTAGAAAAATATTTGTATAAGACAGCGACACTTGACTAAAAGACAGAGATATGTTGCTAAATAAAATAAGCACTACAATTAAAAACTCACCTCAATAGTCGTAGGTATTGATAAGATATAAAATAGTCAATCCACATGAACGGTTGTAACTGGTAGTCAAGTTGCAATTGATGGATTTGGGGCATCCTCCAAGGAGTCAGGTAACCAGTCCCCTCATCCTCCCTCACACAGTAGGAGCTTTGCAGCAGATATCAAAGATATCATCCAAAGGAGCGTGGTCCCCAGTCCCTTCATCCTTCCTTGCATACAGCAGTTGATTCCCTTTGAAGACAAACATCCCTCCCTAATAAAAACACATGTAATCATATTATTGGTTTAGCACAACTCATGAGTTGGTTACACTAAGATAGACAGTATGGGAGGACAAAACAAAACCTGTTGCAAGACACCACTCCTATCATCTGGTGTGGCTTTAATTGTGTAGTTCTTCATAGCCTTTTTCACAGCCTCAATTCTCGAAAATACTTTGGCCTGTCGAGTGAAAGACAAGAAAAACTAAAGCTCGGTAGAAAGAAGACAAGTAATTCAAATTTTAGATAAGATAGCTTTTGAACGAAGAAAAAGGCTGAGATGAGATACACTCGCTGGATTGAAAAAAGTCCTGCCAAGTCCATAATATAAGCCCAAAACATTATAAGCCTGCAATACCAGAAAGGTGTAAGAAATTAGTTTAGGCTTATGGCAAACAAAATAATCTCAACTGGGAGAGCTAGAAGTTGTTACCTTACGTTCGGGGTCAGCATAAAGGCAATCCAGTGGAAAAGGTAACTAACAGTACATACAAATCAGTATTAGTAATCAGAACGCACCAACACAAAAGGAATAAATTTTAATTGGTTCAGTGATAACAAAAGAAGAAAAATGTTTCATCACTTAGGATCCCCTTTCATTTCCAAGTGCGCATTACGATGGGATATGAACGGGAGGAAAAAATTAGTTATGTACCCCTTACATTTTCCAATGGAACATATTAGTTGAGGTATTTTCACCCTAACAAGGGGGTTAAAAGATGAAGTCAGTTGAGTCAAGGAATGCAGGTCTCCAGGAAACAAAGTGAATATAATGTGGCGGATGATAACATGAATAATAATTGGGTACCTATGTTAGCGAAACAGTTTAGAATAAATTAGCTCAGTTAACCATTTCATTGAAACCAACTTGACCAAATTTTGATTTTAATGAACTGATGTGCAAGTTTGAAATGAGTCTATCACATTTAAACTGCAACCTCAGATAAAAAGCCACTTTTGACAAAAATAAAATAAAATTTATATTCCAAATAAAAGCTGTAGTTAAATTTCTCAGCATAAATTTATCAATTTTTTTTATTTTTAAATGTAAAGGGTAAAATTACCCTTTCAGCAAGAAGACGAGCTTTATTAGGAGTACCAACGCCAACAGCAATCAGCTTAACACCAGCAGAGTCAAATCTTTCTCTCGATTCTTTGAGGGCCTCCGCAAGTTCCCAGCTAATATGAAATAAAAAGAAGCACGTCAAAAGGCTGAACCTGGAAATTCTTGAATTTATTTGTTGTAAGGAAGTTAATGGAGTCAAGTGATTCGGGGTTTACCAGCAAAAACATCCAAAATGCCGCAACAGCGCAACAACAGCCATTCCCTGAAAAGAATATTTCAGTTTAAAATTCAAAAATTAGGAACAGAAAGGACATATATTGCTTCTTTTAACAGAAAGAACCTTTTATTTAACGTGTTGGACTAGCATCCTTTTCAAATAAAAGTATTGATGATTCCAAACAACTAAAACCACTGGACTGGGACTTATAAAAAATATGTGATGAGTAAAACAAGTTCAAGTAGCACAATGCTTGGCAAAAGTTCCAACCATATTCACTGCAGACATTTGGAACCGATCTTAGCCAACAAACCCAAACGTCCAAATAGTGTTTCAGACTTACACAACTTTGCTGACAAAGAGCCTGGCAGGAGCTAACTTATTGTTTTCATTATTTTAGGCTTCATCTAAACTTTGGGCATAAAACTTATTTTAGGAAAGAACACCATTTTCATGACTTAGGTTGTGAAAGTTATAAGCTTCAGAAGTCAGCGAATACCTCAGGTGTGTCCAGAACAAAGTTTTAAATGTCCAACACAAATCTTAGATGTCCTACGTATATACATGATCAGAGAATTTTCACTCCGAGCTGTATTTCATCTTTGAGCTATACTCTCGTACTCATGTTTTCGATTAATAAATTTATGATATTGAACTAATTCCAACACTCACGGTGAAATCGTGCTGATTGGCTCATGACGCTAACATTCAAAATGGTTGATATATTAAAAGTTGACCTAGTTTCAAACAAATGTAATTATTCCTGATTTATAAGCTTATATCCAATCTAATGTTATCTGCTGAACGCCAATATTTAGAATAGCTACCTATGAATATATACCCTGAAAACAGAACTTTTAGCATTCTCGCAACTAAAATGAAAATCTTAAGTTCCCTTTACTTACGAGGTTGTCTATACAGTTTCAGTTGTAACTACTGCGTCGAAAAATGTTATGATATCAGACGATTTAGAGGCTTTTTCATCAGCTGAACATGAAAACCCCGAATCAAAATATGTTTGAGAGAGTCACACTGGGAAATCATTTGAGCATTCTCTTCTTAATTATCCAAGTTGTTTTTGTTGCTCTAAGTTGGTTAAGCCTGCCAACTAGTTCAAAGGGATAGTTGCTCCTGCTGTTTAGTGAATTTGAGCTGCCACTATAGCTGAAAATCTAGAGGGGAGACCCTTTGTAGTGGTAGGACTCCCAATGGACTGAATTAGTATAGATTTTGTATCACTCATTTTTATCTTCTTTTTTGTGGTTATTTCTTACCTTCCTCTCGAGTTTGATTGCTGAGTTTCATTGGTAAGATCCATGAAAAAAATTTGAAAATCTGTGTGCTCCTTCACATATTACTTGGAATATAATTTTCAATATATGTTCTGAGAAAAAAATTAGTAATGGCATTTTTGATAAACTTAAAAAGTTTAAATTTTAAGTTATGTTTAGATGAGATTCTCACTAGAGACCTACATAAGGTAAGGAGAGGAGGACTTAAAATAGAGAAATATTAAATAACTATAAAACTAGGCCTAAAAACCTTTAAGACCTACATAAGGTAAGGAGAGGAGGGAGGTACAAAACTTTGACTCACTTAAAATAGAGAAATATTAAATAACTATAAAACCAGGCCTAAAAACCTTTAAGATTCTAATGGCTATCATACTTTAAACACTTTTATCTGGTCACAGGTTAGCATGCATAGGTCAGTTGGGTGATGTATGTTAAGTTTGCTCCTTGTTTTATGTACTAGTTGAAAGTAATCACTAGTCGCAGCTCAGGTTGGAATCAGTTGTTAAAAAGTGTGTTTGACATTGATTTGCAAACTAACATAAACTAAGCCAAGGTTGAACATAATTTGGCATTCATCAATATATCACGTCTAGGGTTCAGTTTGGCTTGACCAGCAAATAAATCTTCCCATTTCTTTGTCACAAGAGCTGAGATTTCTCAGACTTTTCAAAGCCAACTCAAAATATTTTCAAGGTGCTCTTACACCCAATTATCATGTTCACTAAATAAAATTAAGTCATGTTTTATATTCTCGATCTGTCCAAAATTAAATGCCAAAATAAATCCTAATCAGACGACCTTGTATATCGATTCTATTTTTCTTTTCACAAAAAATCTATCGAGTAATTTTCAAGTCCGATAACCATTTCAAGCCATATTCTATATGCCCGCTCTATCCCAGACTGAACGGCCAATTTAATTTAGCGAGAAAAAAATTATAACAATTTATTACTTTTTCACGTAGAAAAACTTCAATTCCCCTCTGTAATTGACAATATGTTTTACTATGAAAAATTACATTTCTCTAAATTCGTTCATATAAACCGCTAAAATTTATACAATTAATGAAATGTTATGTTTTCATAATTTATCCAAAGGAAATAACAAAAATATGATAACATAAATGGATAAAGAGTACCTCTTTTTGATCCCAGAGGTCCTTGAACTTGACGGGCTCGCCAGTGGCAGTGAAGATGCCGACATCCCCGAGCACATCAGTGATGTTATCGGGAACAGCCGCAGTGGTAGAAGCTTTGGCTACAAAAGACGGTCCAATCAGACTCCTTGTATAACGAATTTTACAGATGCGCTTAGTTGAAATTGCAAGAGATTGGGAATGGAACAGTGATTTTGGAGCGTGGATAGATGGGAAAAAAAGAGATGTGAAGGGAGTGAGGGTTAGAGTCTGTGGATTTATCATTTTTGCCATGATTTTGCGTGGAATTCTTTAGGAGGCTAGCACCCGGAATATGGGATTGTTTTTGATTGAAAGGGAAAGGTTCTGATATTTTGAGGGGAAGAGGGGTTATGTGGCGGGAGAAGGGTTCACGATTTCCATAAACGATGTCGTGTTACTCTAAGTAATACTCGCTTTCGAAGATAATAAGGATTTCACCCTTTAAAGAAAAAAATAAATAAATAGCACTCGACTCTACAATAAGGTGTAAAATAAATTTAAATTGGGATTTGGATATCTAAAATGATCGAAAATCTTTCCAACTGAAAGATATAGAGGAAATGCAAATTACATTTCTCGATTACATTTATAAAAGACAAAAAGTGAATTTTAATATTTTTATTATAGAATAATTTGGGTTTAAGTTCATCGAATGTAATGACTATGCAAAAGTGATTTTGAAAATTCCGACTTGCACCAAGATCCTATAATTTTTTTGGCATACGTTGTGTGCAATTGTTTTATCATTAAACATTTGACAAATCATTGTATGTCAACTTGAGTATCATTTCAAAGTCGACAATTTGTCAAATTATTATCGCTCGGACCTTTTAAAATCAAGTGTCTAAATAAAGCTCGTGTTTAATGGCAATTTTATTCTCAAAAACGATGGTTTTAATAATGATTTTTAGAAGAATGTATAGTTGAAAAGTAGCAAAAAAATTTGAATTTATGTGCAAAATATTTTATTGTATAAATATGTGTTTGAAAATGAATATTTAGAAAAATGAATTTTCAAGCAATGAATGTCAAATAAGGGCTAACTATTATTTACCAAATTAATCAAGCAATATTTCAATGAAAAGCATTTGACATTTTTTTCCTGAGAGCCAAGTACCACTCTCTCCCAAAACATATAACCCGAAGAATAGTGCTATCTGTACCTCTTGCATGATATCATGGTTGACATCTCTAAGGAAATTTGTGTAGCGATATGATGGATGAATTCAAAATCAAAAGTGTAAATATTATCATATGGAAGAGTGTAAAAAAAAAAAGGTATAAGGGAAAATGCAAATGTAGAATGACTGTATCTGAATATGTATTTCCGAGGTGAAAGCGAGAGAATGACCTCTCGTCTCGTTTCTTCCCTCTGTCCTTCACAATCCAAATTTGTGAACCAACCACTTCTCTTTGGCTTATTATTTTTAACTGAAAACACGATTCATTTGGAAGACCGTACCATTAATGCACACATTTATTGGAATTGGACTGATTGGATGGAACATTTTCAAGGTGATAAGCTTTGGATTTTGAACCCAATCCACTCTCGTTTTCACTGGAGGCCTTAATGAGGAGGTTCTAATGTTGTTGGTAAATACACTTCGAATAAAGCCTCTTGTCTTGTACACTTTTTTTTGACATCAAATTTGATACCATGTATAAATTCAAATTGTGTTCGACGAGAAATGTGTTGTTTTTTAAAACTGTCCAATGTGATGTTGCTGTGGTACAATATCAAACTTGATGTCAAACTTAGTGTACTTATAGCATGATTGATACACTTCTCCGCTGCTGATGAATACACACAGGGTAGTTGAAATGTATTCTTATGATTAAGTAATTATTTTCTACAAGAAATCTTTGATCCCTCAATAGTTATGTTTTTTTTTTTAAATAAAAAAGCTATATTCATCAATCGTTAATCCCTCAAATTGTACGAGGGATGCAATTAATAGTTAAATTTCTTGATCAATAATTCTTACGTAAGCAAAAGTTCCCCAAAATAAAAAGCATTTACCATTTTTATGCTATTGAAATGATGCTCAAGTCCTTTACTCCTTGCTCATATTTTAATTTCATCAAAACTTTGAGGAGATTTTAGTAAATTGCTATTACGCAAAACTAGGTTATAGATTATTTAGAATCATTTTTTCAAAATTCATTTTCAATCAACATTCTCAAAATAATTTTTTTTTTTTTGTACATTGACATATCAATTTTCCTATTTTTTAACCACACATCTTCGACAAAATCACTTTTCATTAAATCTAGAAAAAAAATTACAGCAGCGGTCCATAACCATTCACATTTTTGCACACCGTACTCTAAACTTTTATTTGTGACAACGAAAGTCTCAAACATTTGAGAAATTAGTCGTTGGAGTCCAAATGAATTGATCGCTAGTTGATCAAAATAGTTAATTTTAACCAAATTAAAAAATGGTCTTATAGTAACTTTGATATTTATCCCCATAAAACAATTAATATAAAAGAAAAAAGACCTTCGTCACCCCCACCAAAAACCAAAAATAGCCACCAACACCAAAAACCAAAAATAGCCACCAACGCCGCCGTCGCCACCACCAATTAGTGGTGGCAAACGGGCGGGGCTTGGGCTCATCATTTGAACACGAGACGAGCAGGCAGTGAGCCAAGCCCATAAGCCTTCCAAAAACCAAAAATAGCTACCAACGCCACCACTACCAATTAGTGGTGGCAAACGGGCCAAGCGGTTTGTCGGCTCTGCCGCTCGGCTCGTGGACGGCTTAGGCTCGTTATTTGAACACGAGACGAGCAAGCTGGCTCGCTAGGCGAACCGAACCCACCAGCCAGGCTCATGGACCCGTCTAAGACGAAGAATATATCCTATTTTTTTTTAAAAATTTAAAAATAAGGGTTAATCTTCAAAAAAAAAATTGACGAGCCTGCGGGTCGAAGCTCGGCTCGGCTCACGAATATCGAGCCACGAGCTCAGCTTGTGACGAGCATGGGCCTAGCACGTGTGCAGCAGGACAAGCTGAACCACCTCTACCACCAATCCATCGCACCGAAACTGCCACTGCAAAATCGTAACCACCGTCGGATCCAAAACTTACAACCAAAAACTAAAAACTTACAGTTTCCATCGAGTAAAGCTTCTTCCCTCCCACCAAATCCCATAGCAATACCACCACATATTCCCAACCACTCGTGCGTAAGGACCCATCTGTCCTATCCTGCGACCCATCAATCCTATCCCATGCAAAAGCAGAAACAATTTGCCTGTTATCAACAAAAAAATGCTATCGATAGCACATCCTTTGTGTGCCCAAAAAATCAGCGGGTTTTAGCATGAGTCTGGAGGTCCCATAGATGGAGCTCAGACAGAAGAAAAGACAACGTCCTGGACGAAGTGGCAGTGGTCGATAAGGCGGTGATGGGGAATGCCATAGGTTTTGTCTTCCTTAGTTATATTCCACGATACGCACATTGATAAATGGAAAGCCTTGTTGAGTTTCTCTTTTTTGTTTGGTTATTGAATTTGATTTTATTCAACTTTGGTGAAGTTGGGTCGATTCCTCCGCCACCGAGGATCGAAACGGAGGAGGGAAATCAAGCGCCGACTTATGAGGAAATGTTGTAGAAGGGACTAGGGATGATACTGTTGTGAATGGGAATATGAATAGGAATGCCAACTGGGGAAGATACTGGAATGTGAGTGCCATTAAGTCAGGATCTTTGCCTATGCCAATTGATTTCTAATTTTCATTCTCTAATTTTTGAGTGATATTTTTGTGGTGCTGTTTGAGATCTGCGGTGGTGGTTGTGGTCGACGGCAAGGGCCGGTGATTTTTCTGGTTTCGATTTGGATGGAGTGTGGGGGTGGAAGAAGAGGAGTTTTATTTATTTATTTTTAAACTCTTTGTTTTATAAAATATAATTTTCAAATTATTGTATATAAAATGGCAAAGTTACTATTTTACCCATTTTGTCAAAATAAGTCAAATTTCATATTTCTTGATCAACTAATAGTCAAATGAATTTTAGCTGCTAATTTCTAAAATATTGGGACTTTGTAGTCACAAATGAAAAATTAGGATAAAATCTATAAAAAAGGAAAAGATTAAAGACCGTTATTGTAATTTTATCATAATAAATCTGCATAAAATGGCAGTGGTTAATTTGACTTAACCACAGCATCACATCTTCTCTGAATTTCAGCAAAACCTAAAGGAGATTTTAGTAAATGCCTTATCAAAACTAGATATATTTGGTCCTTAAGCTGAGCATTCATGTCCTATACTCTCTTTTATGTTCTTTTCTTTATTAAAATATGTTCACATTAAAATTTTCATTCATATTTTTTTATTCATTTTCAATCACATATTTTTTAATAAAATAATATTTTTCATCACATAAATAAAATTTTCTTCTTTTTGAACCACACATTCTCCATCAATCTACTATTTCAAAATATATTCTTCCAAAATAATATGGCTCAAGCATACCGTCAATCTTGCTTCTACTTAAAATAAAAAGAATAAAAAAACAAAAGAAAAACTCTCAGCTAATAACTTGTTCCTTAACCTGTGCTTTCTCTCACATTTTTCAGTCAGAAGAAAGTTGCTTGAAATGAACTCATGCTCCTGTCTACTCTAAATTTTCTCTATTTCATCATAAATGAATTTTGGGGTCTCGACCCACAGAGAAGCCTCTCCCAATGCAGCCATTCCAGGTACAACAGATCCCAAAAATGGCAAGGCAAATGGATCTGGAAATCTGAAGGGCAAAAGATCTGAACTTGCTGAGGATAGTTGGAGGGTTACCAAAATGCCAAGGCCTTTTCAGGTTGAAATCCCTTCCAAGAAGACTGAAAATTTCATTGCTTTTGGAAGATCTAATATATGGCCATCAGGGGGCGATGAGGGTCAGAATATGCTCTCATTTTCTTCTTCAGAGCCCCATTGCCAGAATGAAAATTTTAGCAAAACAAGAGGTATGTTGATAAAAAATCTGACCTTTCAGTTTGAAGTCGATTTTTATTTTTATTTCTTCATTTTTACGTTCATTTTTATTTTTTAAGGCAAAGAGGTGGATTTTAGTGCACTTGGTGGTTGGGTTTCAGTAAAGAATTTTTTATTTTTCTTTTTTTCACTTTTGAGATTTGAATGTTGGAGAGTAGTGGTGAAGATAAAGAGTCGTTTTGAATAAATCTATTTGTACAAAGAAGATATACGAAATTGGTAACCCTTCTTTGTACATATAGCACAGCTCGTTTTCTCAATGATGTTCTGTTTCCTTGGTTGGGGAGTAGGGTCTTTACGTGGACAACTAATAAAGATCTTTTGGGGTCTTGTCAAGAAAACAAAAGCGTCGCTGTTCATTTTTTGGCCCCAACAGAAAATATTGCTAGTTTTGTTGCAAATTTTACCTTATTCTTTCAACTATTTACCGTGATTTTATATTAGTTAAAAGAAACCAAAAAGCTTAGTTGTGCTTTGGCTTGCTTCAGGAGTATTGAATGAAGGCAGATTGAAAGGTCCATTCAGTCCCTCTCAATGGATGGAGCTTGAACGTCAGGCCTTGATTTATAAACACATTGTGGCAAATGTCCCAATTCCCTCTCATTTACTTGTGCCTCTCAGGAGTCCTCTCAATCCATATGCCTCATCTGGATCTTGCTACTCTAATTTTAGTAAGCTTCTCTTCCTCGATATTTGCATACATAATTTATATGGCATTAAGTCTATTGACCTGATTAAGCAATTGGAACCTTTTATCTCGCAAATAAGATGAATTAAATAGAACTAGACTTGGACTTGAAGGAAAAGAGAATAAAACTTGTCTTTTGCAGTGCCCAAGGTCTAATAGTGGTACATGCATACAGAATGATGAGAATCCAGCTTTATTGCTATGCATGATCGTTAACATCTATTTTTTTGATCTCATCTCGTGTTTGTCAATTGTAGAACCAATCATTAGTTTTGGGAGTCTTGGTTGTACAACATTTTCATGATAAACTATAACCTCCGTGTATTTGTTTACATTCTTACATGAAGTTTATTCTAAGAGATATGGCTAATGTAAAATGAAGCCATGCTGGATGTGTGGTTACTGTTTTAGTACATTACCTCCTTGTGTGCAGTGGGATGGGGTCCTTTCCATCTAGGTTTCTCCAGCAGCAATGATCCTGAGCCAGGGAGGTGTAGGAGAACAGATGGTAAGAAATGGCGGTGCTCGAGAGATGCTGTTCCTGATCAGAAATACTGTGAAAGACACATCAACAGAGGCCGTCACCGTTCAAGAAAGCCTGTGGAATGCCAGACTTGCCATGCTGTATCTGAACCTACCACTTCTAGTGTGGCACCAATTGCTTCCTCATCAGCACTGGTGATGTCCAGCAGCAGCACATCCAATAGCCACGGTGCCATGCAGCACAAGCCCAATTCCTTGCAAACCGATACTGTCAATCTCATTAACAGGTGAATGATATAATAACCAAGATCTTAGCTTCCTTAAAACATCTTATACATGTATATGCACTCACAGATTATTTAAATGAGGTATCAAGAGAAGGATTCTCTTTTTTTTTGGGGGGGTGGGGGGGGGGG
>CAIGRK010273029.1:0-19676 GCA_903798315.1 Fraxinus greggii | reverse complement strand
ACCTGTTTGAGCCTTATTTTTGTGCTCAAATGTATTTTCAAATAGTTTTTGTTTTTTAAATTCATTTTTAACTACACATTATTCAATAAAAAATTTTTACGTGAATTGAAAAAAAAATGTTACTTTTTAACCACGTTATCTCCAAAAATCACTATTCAAAAACACATCATTTTCCCCAAAACGAGGCTCAAACAAGGCCAATATTATTTTTATTTAAGAATGTGTAGATAAAAATAAGAGAGAAAAATATATTTTAAAAATAATTAGAATCCACTTAATATTATTAAGTGGGCATGTACTATTCATGTCTAAGTTGAAAATTTTGAGGTTTTTTTAATAGATTTAGAATGGACAACATAAACCTTTTGTCATCCCTCCTCTCTCATTCGATCAACTCTTATAATCATCTTTTCTTGTTATAAACCTTTGCTTATTATCGATGTTAATGCGTAATAAGAGTATTAATTATCAACAAGTATGTATTGAGTTATAGACTTAAGAATGAACGATCTGATATGTGTAACGAATTAGATCAAATCGTGACGATTAAAATATGCATAAGGTCACCTTGCGACTCGATCCATTAGCCTTCTTTAAAGAAGGCGATGGACAAGATATTTATCACGATCAATGATGGACAAGTTATTCATCAATGATCAATCTTTTAAAATTTCATATTTGACTTTTTATTAATATTAACAAAGGCTCAATGATTAACCTCGGACCAGATCATTTAAATCGGCTCAACCCGAATTTTTCAGCTATCAGTCCACTTGTTTCCCAGCCGATTTACATGCCACTTTTATCTGATCAATCCTAGATTGGCCATGTTGATCTTACTCATTTGACACTGTTACATTGAGTGAATATGGAAAAAGACATGTAGCATGATCATAATATAAGTTTGATGATACGCAATTTTTTAATCATTTAGAAAGAAAAAAAACTTAAATACAACGAGCATTTCCATCATTTTTGAAGCCCTTAATTAAGTCATGCTCGAGTTCCCTTTTTTATAAGTCTTTTTTTCTCAAACTCATTTTAAGCCGAACATTCTTTCAATAAAATAGTTTATACCTAAAGTAAAACTTTTCCATGCATTTTATTTACACATTCCCTAAAAAAAATCATTTATTATCTCAAATAATGGAGCTCAACATATGCTTATTTGTGAAAGTGCATAACACTTGGTGGTAAACCGAATGTTTCGACCTGCCATACATAGAATTCCTCTGTTTACAAAGTTTGAAAATGAAACAAATAATAGCCACAATCCATATTTTCTTTTCTTTGTAAAGAAACAAATGGTGGCTATAAATTCTAAATTCATTATGTTTTGTGACGACTAACTTTGCCAGAAAATGCCAAGCCGTAAAACTGATAAATTAGGGTTGTATTCTTTTGTTCTTGGTGTTTTCCCCAGTGGGGTGGGATGAAATTTTAAGTTTCTTCCTCCTACAAGGACAAAGAACAAATTTTCTGCAAGAATTTCTGCAGAAAAAAACTCTATTTTCCTCTTTCCGTATCCATCTCCTTGGCTTGAACAAGGTGAGAATATACTGCGCAAATATATGTTGTTCGACCATCCTCTTGATAGCGAGTCAACCTAATATACCTATGGTATATAAAAGAGAGAGATTTGAGAAAAGATAGAGCGTGCAATCCTCTTGTAAACTTTTTTCATGATAGTAAATTATCATAAAGACGAAAATACAATATAATCTCACGTTAAGGAGGACGTCTACAAATCTTGCATCTTCTTGTGTATTTTATTTTTCAAAAAATACTCAAGAAGACGCAAGATTTAATTACTATCGGTCATATAAAAATTAGGATTTCTAATTCTCGAACACACGGAAGTAGGGATCAAGGCTTAATTATATAACATCAACAAAATGATATTTCTGCATCAAAATCCGGATTTTCTTTTTGGTTAATTTTTTCAATCTAAAATGGATTACTGATTACGAATTTCACCAGGTAGGAGAAATGGATGGAAAGCACAAGCCCCAGAAGCTTTTTGGAGCAAAGCTAGATGTGGGTGAAATAAGGAAGCAGTCTTTTGGGCTGAATAATGTGCCATCATCACGGAAAGGGGGCTCAAGAAAGCCATCACCAGCACAGAATCACTGTCTTTGCTCGCCGACCACCCACCGTGGATCTTTCCGGTGCCACCATCACCGAAATTCCAGTGCTATTCAGAACAGTGGCATCGATGACTCCAACTAATTACTCGATGTAACATTTCTAGCGTAAAGGATGGCATGTGCGAACGTTGATGGAGTATATGATATTAGACATTATTAATACCCAAAAAAAAAAAAAGTTAAATGTTGTTTGTTGTCCACGATTATTTGGGCAAACGTACAATAGGGATAAGAATATATGTATCTCCTTTGAGTTTCGGAGAGAACTTTGGATATCTTAAGTATCCATTCTAGGAATTTATTTATAGTTTTAAAATTGTCATCCTTCTTGTACCGTTTTATCACTAACGAGAAAGTAAATCTAGTATAATTATTGAATGATTAAAGTATATTGTTGACCCCTAAAATTGAACCACAGATAACAGGCCCATTCACGTCGAGTCAAGTACATTTCCGACGCGTTTCTACCGGAATAGTAACGGTAGTAAAGAGGAAATGGACGTGGGAGGTACTTTGCGGCGAGAGATAAAATTGTTCGAGTTCCGACGGAAGAAACAAAAGCAATCGCACTAACAACAATCATCGAATGGAAACCAAACCGATCTATGTAACAACAAAAAGGAATATGCGGGAGGATAGCTGAAAATATATATATTTCCTTCAAGAGTTCAAATGTATATTTCGAATATATGATTGTCTCAATTTCTATTCAATCTCCAACCCCCTTTTCAATTACAAAGAGAACCTATTTATGCTGTCTTGGCCGACGTGGTGACCGTTGGATCGGAACCACGTGGCCCCATCTCCCCGACTAAGGGTTCACATCACTATCTACTCATAAAATTAATACATTGATAAAAGGGTTAGCAACCCTATAATCTAGGCTGACAGACTTGACACATTCATCATTACAAATGTCACATCAGTCAAACCTAAAGCTTGTCTGTAAATCTTGTAAGAGACAGCAGCTACTTCATCCAAAACGGAGTATNCTAAGGGTTCACATCACTATCTACTCATAAAATTAATACATTGATAAAAGGGTTAGCAACCCTATAATCTAGGCTGACAGACTTGACACATTCATCATTACAAATGTCACATCAGTCGTTCTTTAAAGATTGTCCGCAAATCTTGTAAGAGACAGGAACAGCTTCATCCAAAAGGAGCTTCAGTCAAAGTAAAGCTTCGTCCTTGAGGAGTTTCGGACGAGTCTGAGAGTCTCGGTGAGGTCTTTGAGGTGGTTTCTAAGTAGAGAGTTTCAACTCCTTTCTTTGCCTCTTCAAGCAGTCCGTCAACAAGTACTTCGATTTTGAGATTCGCTTCAGCAAGCACCTCGGTCCTCTTCAGTAAGCACCTCGGCCTATTTTAACCTTTGGGTCATTGTTTGACTTCCTGCCTACGTGGCGTAATTTCTCTGAGCCTTCTGAGACGAATCCAACAGAAGGGAGGGATTTCTTTGAAGAGTACTAATTAGGTGAAAATCTTCAAGAAAATATTTCTACATGACTGAATGCTCCGATTGCTGAATATTTTGTCCAAAAAAACTTCGATGACTCTCTGCTTTGCCTAAGCAAAAACTTTGATTCCGTCGTTGCATAAAATTTCTGAACATGTGATATAACTAGATTCCATCTGACTCGGCCACTATGTGGTCTTCCTTTCCTTGTTATGTTGTGCTTCTTAATGTATTGGACAACTTGCGACATTTTCGTCAAACAATTTTTGCCAATAGCACTATGGTGAATAAAGTTTCGGAACTAGTCTCTATTTATTTTCAATTATTTTCAATTAGGAAGAATAAAATTCGAGAGGTATGATGTACAGTTGGGGCTCGATATGTGGACCGAATGATATGTCAATCTCATCATGTTGCCGAGTGCCAACTAATAAAATGAATCGGTCTTTTTACTCAATACGATGTCGAAAATAAAAGTAAAAGTAAAAGCAAAAGCAAAAGCAAAAGCAAAAGCAAGATATTCGTCGGCTGCATTATGTTGTGCTCGCTCGCCCAATTTCTAAGCTCTTAAAACAGCGAATATCGATTCTCTTGCTTCAATTTTCAGATTTTGATTACACACAGGTTACACCCTTTTCTTTTACAAGATTCTATGTTGTTTAATCTTGAGAACATATTGAAAGTTCAAGGAATTTTTTCTTCCTATTTTTTGTACGCTCTCCTTTTACAAGATGTAATCTTTTTTATTATGCTTGCTGGATCTGTTTATCATCATCGACATCAAAATGGTAAAGTGATCAATTACCTGAGTTTATTAAATTTTTGGGATTTGTTGCTTTGGATTGTAAATTGTTGATATGGTTTAATCTGTTCATAGCATAGGAGTGAACTTGCGGAGTAAATTTAGAATTATTCTGAAATTAAATCTGTTCAAGTTATAAGTTGGGAAGATATTATATTTTAATTAATTAAAAATAACTTGGCCGGTTAATCTATCAAAAATTATAATTCTAAAATTTGATGATGGCTTTATGTATTGTTTGATTCTCAGTTATAGGATTTTTGGAATTCCAGCTTTGCACCAATTCCTGGGTGTTTGTTGTTTTGAGTACAAGAGGCGGAGAATGGTCAAAAGGTTACTTTTATTTCTTCTTATCAGCGTTTACACTTCTCTAATCGAAAGATTGGCTTAACGAAGATGTTACTTGAACAGATATGGAGAGTTTTGACGTATACGAGATACCATGTTGCAGTTCTTAGAGGGAATAAAGCATTTTTGTGCTTCACTGATCCATTGTTGTGAACCTGGTAGCCAATCTAACAGCTTCGAGGATCCTGAAATTCTTGCACGAGAGACCGCGTGTATGCTATTGCCTCCACTGTTTTTGTAACCTGTTTGAAGTTTTTTTTTTTTTTAAAGATTTACTTGTATGTGAAAGCCTAATGGTTAGTGCTGTTCCATATAATTGTCACTCAACTTAAGTTTCTTATGAGAATAGACTGCTATCCAAGATTTCCAATATAACCTAATAGGCTGCCTACGGACCAAGATTTCCAATATTACATAATAGGCTGGCTAATGTCCAAGATTTCCAATATTTCCCTGATGCTTTTCATGCAATGTTTATGCAATGCAAGTTTTTAATTAGATCTTACATAACCTGCTTGTCTATTTCTTGGTGTTTGTGTTACTATGTATCTTCTGTGGTGATTAGTATAAATTGTGTTTTCATGTAATCATTTCTACTTGGATGCAGTTAGCGTAAGTGAAATTGAAGCACTTTATGAGCTATTTAAGAAGATTAGCAGTGCTGTGATCGATGACGGGCTGATCAATAAGGTTCATAAATATCCTGATGTGATCACTTTTGCATGAGTTTCCTCTCTGATTCCCCCTCTTTCTCTTCATTTTGGAGTGTTGTTACCCTTTTGAAAAACAGCTACGATGTCAAATAACGTCTGTCAATACCATGTTGCAGGAAGAGTTTCAACTAGCATTATTCAAGACAAACAAAAAAGAGAGCTTGTTTGCTGATCGGGTAAATTACCAAATAAACAATGCTGTTATAGTTTTTGTAATACGCCACCGAGAAATAAGTGCTGCTATCACAAAATCTGATTGCCTTGCTTTACAAAATGAATTCAGTGCTGTGCCCGTATATGCATAAATAAATATTTACTTGGACATGAACATATGTATGTCCGTGTGCATGTTGCATTGGGTTTATATTGTGGTATGGTATACCTGAAGTGTAAGCATGTTGCATTGGGTTTATATTGTGTATTGTGGGAGTGTGGTATGGCATACCTCAAGGTTACACTTCTTTTTTTTTCATTTTTTTCCGTTCTTTACTACATAATATTTTTAATTTGTTAGATGGGCTTCACAAAGCTTCTTTTCTGCTTTCATACTACCAAAGCAGGTGTTTGATTTGTTCGACACAAAACACAATGGGATACTTGGTTTCGAGGAGTTCGCTCGTGCACTTTCTGTATTCCATCCAAATGCTCCTATTGATGATAAGATTGAGTGTATGTTGAACGCTTTAAATGATACTCTTAACTGTTTCATAATTGAATCCCCTAAATTTACTGACTTCCGTTTTTTATTATAATTTTACTCTGCCATTGCAGTTTCTTTTCAGTTGTATGATCTCAAGCAACAAGGTTTCATAGAGAGGCAAGAGGTAATGACTGTTGTTTCTTATTTAAGTTTTTGGATTCCTAGATTTGTTGAGCCTTGAATTCAGAGTCGGAAAAACGAGCTCTTGGGTCTTTATCTCCCATTTTAACAATTCAAGTTCAAGATTTTCATGACTCTTCTGGTCACCAGCTAAAAAATCATGAAAGAACGATTTATTTTCCATATAATATATGAAATCTTGTTTTAATCGAAGTATATGAATAAATTGAATAAGATGAGCTAAAGGAATACGAACCTTTTCATTTCTTGTACAAAGTAGATCGTTGCCTCTGTAGGTTTTTTCCTTCATTTCCTTCTGTGTTCTGTTGTTCTCCCTTTCGTACCTGCATCAGAACATTATATGTCAGGACTAGATAGTTAGTTCTGTTAAACCTTTGAGGCAGACCTTGCTCTTTTCACGGATCCATGCAATTTTGATTCTTTGAGGGATCTCATTTTCAAGCATATTTGGGTGTGCTTGGAAGGTTACTTCTGTGTGACTTCTGTCCCATTATTTATGGGAACATCATGCTTTTTACCAAACTACTAGTTGATGTTTGACATTCCCATAGCGATCTTCTGTCTAATGTATAATAAATAAACCCTGAATCCCTGGTCCACATAGTTAATTGTATATACCATTTAGAGACTAACAGTGCTAATATTTCTGTCTGAAATATTTGAGCTTGTATTCTTTGCAAGTCTTACATTTCTTATTGAGATGTTTAATACTGGGCTTCTAACTATGCAGGTGAAGCAAATGGTAGTTGCCACTCTTGCTGAATCTGGTATGAACCTGTCAGATGACGTTATCGAGAGCATTATTGACAAGGTGGTTCATCAACCTAATTTTGTAATCTGTGTTTTTAAATTTTATTTTTATTATTCACACTCACTTTTATTTCGTTTAGAGAAGAAACTGTGAAGTTCTTTAAAAGATCAATGTCCTAATAGATTGCAACTCACCCACGTAAACCCATCTTAGACCTCTGTGGAAACAAAGATGAGTTGGTAAACTCGATCACCCAAAAAATTTATGATCCCCTAGTTTGATAACATCTCAAAGATGATAAGTTAAGCGTAGAAAATGCAAATAGACCGTATCAATGAATGCCATGTTGACAGGGGAAGTGTTTCTTGATCGGTCTATACTCCCATTTATTAACTACAGAAACTGGGGTATGGAGTTCTTGCTTCAGTTTAATATCCTTCCCATTCCCTTTGTGAAGACAAGGAATATGCAAGAAATACTATTGATGACGTTTACTTCTGTATGTCAGACTTTTGAAGAAGCTGATACAAAGCATGACGGGAAGATTGATAAAGAAGAATGGAGAATGTTAGTTTTGCGACATCCATCGCTCTTGAAGAATATGACCCTTCAATATCTCAAGTATGTACTAGAGTCAGCATTCACACATTTCTGTTATAGTCTCTCGAGACTTACACGCTAAATATTCTGCTCTTTGACAAATTTAGATTCATTAGCTGCTCTTTATTTGAAACAGGGATATCACCACTACATTCCCGAGCTTTGTTTTTCACTCAAGAGTTGAGGATACCTAATTCCCGGCTGTGATTTAGTTTGTTGTTGTTGATGTTTTATATAAAGTTACTTTGATTTTTCAACTGTTGTCGTATTCAAGAATGCGGATATCTCGTGTGGTGTTATCAGTCAAATAGATTTACATTGTAGTAATTCTGCTGGTTTTGGAATGTTATTAATATATACTATCCCTTATTTCAAGTACATTTTTCAATGGAAGTTGTCTATTCTGGGGCTTTGTTTATACCTCTGTTGATAGAAAGCTCAAACATAACAGTCATCAGTTGGCTAAAATTATTCCTCACCACTCGCCAGCGGAGGCCCTTTATCCAACTTCCATGTCTTCCTCTTATTGCTGTAAACTTTTGTTGGGTAATTGGCGTAAAATATATCTGACCTTTGCCTCTATTTTGGAATATATCCTCTCATTAATTTATTTTAGTAGAAACCCCTCCTAAATAACCCAAACCTTGCAAAATACCTCTTACCGTCCAATTCCGGCGTGAAATTCACTGAAGAATTGAAAAATTGCAACTGTAGTCTTGAACCTTTCAATTTACTACATATTATACTCACATTTTTTATTTGTGCCACCCAACTCCGAACCTTTTAATTTCAGTTGAAAGAAACCGAAGGATATAAACTGTCCATTTCACTATTAGTTGACATGAAGAATTGTCCATTTTGTTTAACAAATTTTAAACGGCATAAAATAATTATTTTATATTTTCTCAAATAAAATAATTAGAATAATTAACAAAAATCTGCACCCAAAATCCAGTTTATGATGCGAACCATCTTGAGTGGCTTGTAGCTTCAAGAACCATTGGGCAAGGCGGTGCGAAATCTACCAGCAGAATGGGATAAGCAAGAAACAAGCAAGTCGTATATTAACTACGAAACAAAACAAGTCAAAAAATAGAAAACAGAGCATGATCCATTCAATTAACCCATACACGAAAAACATTTAAAAACAGATAATGTAGTATTGTTCCATCTAAAATGCTCGAAAAATAAAAATGTTAATGTCGCGAAGCAAAAAACACAGCTCTACTTAATCAACTTCTTCCATTTTGGAACCCTCAGCATCAGCATCTGCTTCCTCCAATGCTGGCATGTCAACGTCAGCCTCACCAGCATCATCCTCATCAATGCTCAAACCAAGTTTAAGCATTCTGTGAATCCTGTTGCCAAAGGTGTTAGGCTCCTCAAGGCTGAATCCGGAAGTAAGCAGAGCAGTCTCGAACAGCAACAGAACCAAGTCTTTCACTGACTTGTCGTTCTTGTCAGTGTCAGCCCTCTTCCTAAGCTCTTCCATGATGGAGTTCTCCGGATTGATTTCCATGGTCTTTTTGCTCGACATGTATCCCGACATGCTAGAGTCCCTTAGAGCTTGTGCCTTCATAATTCTCTCCATGTTAGCTGTCCACCCATATTCTCCAGTCACCAAACAGCAGGGTGAGTCGACAACACGGTCAGAGACAACAACCTTCTCAACCTTGTCCCCAAGAACGTCCTTAATCACCTTGCAAAGACCCTCAAACTTCTGTTTCAGTTCTTCCTTCCTTTTCTTTTCATCCTCACTCTCATCAAGCTTGAGACCTTCCTTAGTTGCAGAGACAAGCTTCTTGCCCTCAAATTCCTTCAACTGACCAACAGCATACTCATCAATAGCATCAACCATGTAGAGGACTTCATAACCCTTCTTCTTCAGCTTCTCGAGGAAGGGAGAATTCTCAACAGCCTTCTTGCTCTCGCCAGTGATGTAGTAGATGTCGACCTGCCCTTCCTTCATCCTGGTCACATAATCCTTCAAGCTGGTCAGCTCATCACCACTCTTGGTGGAGTGATATCTTAGTAATTCAGCAATCTTAGTCTTGTTCTGGGAATCCTCATGTATTCCCAGCTTCAGGTTCTTCGAGAAAGCCTCATAGAACTTGTTGTAATCTTCCTTGTTCTCTGCAATCTCAAAGAAGAGTTCAATGCACTTCTTGACCAAGTTCTTGCGGATGACCTTCAAAATCTTGTTCTGTTGTAACATCTCACGGGAGATGTTGAGAGGCAAGTCCTCAGAGTCCACAATACCCTTCACGAAGCTCAAATACTCAGGAATCAACTCCTCACAGTTATCCATGATAAAAACACGTCGAACATAAAGCTTAATGTTGTTGGGCTTCTTCTTAGTGTCGAAGAGATCAAATGGAGCTCTCTTAGGAACAAAGAGAACTGCCTTAAACTCAAGCTGACCCTCGACTGAGAAGTGTTTCACAGCCAAGTGCTCCTCCCAATCATTGGTGAGGCTCTTGTAGAAAGCTGCATACTCCTCCTTTGTTATCTCCTCAGGTTTCCTCATCCAGATGGGTTTCTGCTTGTTCACCAAATTCCATTCATGAGACACTTCTTTGATTGTCTTCTTTTTCTTTTCAGCCTTCTCCTTCTCTTCATCAACTTCCTCAACCTTTCCTTCCTCATCTTTCTTGTCTTCCTCATCCTCATCATCAGAGATCTCCTTCTCAGTGGTCTTCTCAACCCAAAGGGAGATTGGGTAGCTAATGAATTCAGAGTGCTTCTTGATCAAATCCTTCAGCCTGCGCTCCTCAAGGTATTCAAGCTGGTCTTCTTTGAGAAAGAGAGTCATCTTGGTGCCCCTGCCAAGGCTTTCACCAGATGTGTCTCTAGTAATAGTGAATGAACCACCAGCTTGCGACTCCCACACATACTGCTCATCATCGTTGTGCTTTGTGGTGACCACTACCTTCTCAGCAACCAAGTAAGCAGAATAGAACCCGACACCAAACTGCCCAATCATACTGACATCAGCACCAGCAGCAATGGCTTCCATGAATTCCTTGGTTCCAGACCTTGCAATGGTACCGAGATTGTTCACCAAATCTGAAATTCCAAACAAAACTAGTTAGATAACCTGAAACATAATAATTAAATAATATGAAATAATTCGAGTTGATCTCTACTAACCAGCCTTGGTCATTCCAATACCACTGTCAATGATAGACAGTGTGTTATTGGTCTTGTCAGGGATGATGTGAATGAAAAGCTCTGGTTGAGCATCGAGCTTGCTCTTGTCAGTCAAACTTTCAAAACGGATCTTGTCAATAGCCTAAATGCAACATTCAAAAATCAAAGAGACGGAATTAGTATTTCACACTCAATAGCCTAAGAAGTTGTGACAACCTTGAAGGGAATGCACAATACCTAAAGCTATTGCAATGAAATATTTGTTTATACTGATTAAAAATCAGATTTTTTGAATATGAAGCAAACATTTTAATGGATGTTCATTATATTACATGCGTATAAACTATTTTCATCAATATCAATATTGTTACTAGTATTGTTAGGCCACAGTTAGTAGAGGAATAAACATAATCAAATGGCTTTGCTTGTTACTGAATGATTTTACCAGTCATAACTACACTAAAACGTAACTTTACAAAGCCTTATCCAGTTAGTACTTACTACTCAATTATAAAAGACGAACAATAAACAATAACACAAGGAATTAATGCAAACTGATTTGATGCATTGACGTTTCTGGTAGAGGCTGGTAAAGCGGATTATTCACACGGCAGAACAAACTGTTACTCTATCCAGTTTCTACTTCTGTACTTTGTTTATACAAGTCAACAATATAGAAATTCATAACACACTTCAGGCCATTTAGGGGGTAATGAACTAAATCATCAAATAATACACAAACAGTACAAATATTAAGCAATAATAGTTCAAACAAATCAGACAAAGGGCGTCTTGCGTAGCCTAATATGATACGGGTAGCATTTTCAATCTAATCTCCAAAATTAAAAGAACAATTTCAGCAAGTATCTTAAAAACAAAACAAAACAAAAAATCAACCAAACTCCAGGACCCGAGGAAGATTAAAATCAGTAATTCATTATTCAAACATAAATTGAGAACGTGGAACAGAAAACAGTAAAAGAAAACCGATCTACCAAATAAAACTAGACGGAGAGAAATAGAGGTTTTACATCAGATGAGTTGCTGATGAGCTCCCGGAGAAAGATCTCCTTGTTGCTGTAGAAGGTGTTGATGATCAGACTCAACAGTTGGTTGATCTCAGCCTGGAAAGCAAACGTCTCTTGTTCAGCCATTGCAGATCTCTACTTTTTCTCTCTGAAATTTGAAAATGAAAATGAAAATTGAAGGACGCTGGAACTAGGGTTTACAGAGATCCAGCAGAAGAGGAAGCAGGAGGTGGATATTACGAATTGTTGGAGGGTTTATATAGATGGTTTATTTAGGGTTTCTAGATCCTTCTATTCGGACCTTTATTTTCACGTAATCACGCGCGGTGTGCATTGAATCTTCTCTTTTGTAAGGTTAATTAATTAATAAATAGATCGGACCCCACTACTGATGGCCCCAACAGAAGTACATAGAGTGTTTGATGGGGATTAAAATTACATCCTCTCTGGTTTTTGCTTATTTTTGCATTTGTAGTGATTTTTTTACCGTTTTATTCAAATTCATGGAACCTAATTTGAAAAAAAGGGTCAAAGATTTCGGCTGAATGGTCACAAAACCAATTAAAATTTGGCTAAAAATCTGGGGCAGACAAGGGCTTAGATTTTTAGTGGATAGTGATAAAAGTTTTTGAAATGTGTGGTTGAAAAGATGTGGGAACCATTATTGCAATTGTGGTACCAAGTTTTGTGTTCATTGGCATTTAAGTCCTAATCTTTTTAGCGTTTGCTTTTTTAATCAAAACTCTGTTTGCTGCACATTTTTTAGCTGTAGAAAATGAATTTTGTGATAGTTGGAGCATCAACTTAAAAAATAATGTGAGATGGAAGTCAACAATTTTGGCAAAGTAGGACCTTGCAACGGTAGTATTTTTTCTAAAAATGGAGAGAAAATGGGAAACAAACATATTGCAAATGTCATTTTAAGTTTTAACTATTAAGCTCGAAAAAAATATCAAATCGAAAACAACAATTTGATTGCAACCTTTAACCTAAAAAAATCACCATTGATTTCATCTTTGATTCTATGATTTAAAGAAATTTCATAATTTTCTCTAAAACTTCATAAAATTTCATAATCTTGTCATTATTTGCACAATACTGCTCACTATACACATAAGATTGTAATTATGTGAGCATTAATACCATTACTAATTCACGATTTAGAGGATATAAATGCTTTTCTCCCAATCCATTACAAAAAAGAAAGAAAAGTTATTGATGTGATAGAGAATATTATTTTATTGAAGAATGTGCGATTGAAAATGAGTAGAAAAATGATAATGAAAATTTTAATGTGTACCAAACATTAACATAATTAATTTACACTTGAAATTAATTTTAAATAAATATCTATTATTGATTCTACAAAAAGAGCACATGAAACTAAAAGGATGAATTAGGGTTGAGCTCCCTTACTTTTTACGAGGCATGTTTATGGGATTTCTAACCCCTTTAGATCCATGTTGAATTTGTAAATACGGATCTTCACATGACAGAAATTCTCAATTTTGACGTTAAAATTGCACGTGACTTTCAGATGATTTAGAGATGAAATGTTAAGTGATTTCATGGTTTTATCCTCCAGTTGTCGGTTGTGTGAATGTCAAGCGTGATTTCAACTTCTAAATTGATGGTTTAAACACATGGGGACATATATTCACATATTTAAATACGTTGTGAACTCGAAATCTCTCTTTTAAATATCAAGGACTGGTAATTACACCACGTGAAAGGTTAGAGCACATTGAAAATGGTAACAGGACGGGCTGGAACAGCCCTTCAAATTTGCACGGGGAATTTTCAAAGGTGCAGAGGTAGGATAAAAATGTTCCCGTTTACCATCTCATTTTTATTTAAAATTTTAATATTTTCTTAAAATATGGTTTTATTTTAAAAATAATAAAACTAAATTAAAGTAAGAATCAATGTGGGTACTATGTTCCCATCCCAACAATGCGAAATGGTTGAGAAATTTTGTCATTCCTACTAAATAATTTCGTATAAATTGAAAAGCATACCACTAAATGCAAAATGGACAGTGTCTAGAAAATTTCTCTCCAATGCAAAGTTGAATTGATACAAAAAATAAATATAGTACAGAATTCTATCTAAATTCAAAAGCTCAGTTTGACATATTGAGTATGTGTGAACAAAAAACTATCCATCAATCAAACCAAATCGACACCACAATTATGAAACCATTGAGTTTGGGTCTATGTGATTTAGGTTTCGATAGTTAAAAACCGTTTGAAATCAAATTGAACCGTGTACCTAATCTTTTAAACAAAAAATATTTTTTATTTATAATATATTGAATCTTTATGAAAACAAATTACAATCGAAAATTAAATGTAAATACAATCAACAAATCATCTCACATAACTATAAGTTTCATATTCTTAAATCACTAGTCTAAATGTTTCATTTAGAACAAAAGGAGATATAAAAGTGGAGAAGAGAAGATTCAGAATGTACAAACATCCCCCCGTTTTACGCAAGCTAATTGGTATGAATACTATGTACAAATAAAAAATGATGCGACGATAAACTAAAAATTAAAGATGTGATAATGAAATGAATAAATAAATAAATAAAATTATAAAAATAAAATGTTCTATAGTTTCAGACTTATTTATAAATTAATTTCCAGAAATAATTTTTTATATAAGTTAAAAGAAACAGAGATTTTCCAGTGATTTCAAACTTAAAAAATTGTTCAAATTTAACAAAAAAATAATCGAATCTAACTCGAATTGGGCTCAAATCCAAACCAACCCAAAACAAATTGACCCAAACTCGATCGATTTGGGTTGGATTTATTAAATTTTAGATCAAATGGACCACGTTGGGTTGGATTAGGTTGGATGAAAAATCAAGGGAAAATTAGGCTCACTACTCTAAAAAAACGTCAAATTAGATTTACACCCTAAAAATATTAAAACATCTCAGGATCGTATTTAATACGTTTATAAAACCCCAAACTGATAAAGCCAGTTTCTCCACCATCTCTGCCTCCATCCATAAATTTTCTCCAGTCTTTGTTTCCCTAGACCACAAGTAATAACATTCAACAAACCCACAGATTCTGTACCCTTAGACCCCAAAATCACCACGCTCTCTGCTATCATTAAAAAGTCCTAGAATCTCCCGTCCACTTCGACATTGCACCTCAGCTTTCCTCAATTGTCTCATCAAACAGTAGATAGAAGTAAAGATGTAATAGTAAATGACATGGGTTTGTGCTTAGGCTTGGGCTTGCTCGTAGTAAGAGGAGGGACGATGATTGAGTCCGTGGCGTGGAGAAGTGGCGGTGACGGGATTTGTGGGGATGACGATGAAGGAGGTGAGGATCGTTAATGGATCTCCTATTTCCTGACCAATTGTTTCCAATTGGGAATTGCAAAAGCAATTTTCTAAGTTATTAGTGGTTTTGTGTTAAAGATTTTTAGGTTGTGATTAAAAAACAAATAGAAGTTTAGGGCGCTTTCATGACTTGCACAAATTGTTAGTGTTAAAGATTTTTCACTTTTTGAGTGTGTCACATTTTTAATTTCTATCACTTTCAATGTTTCTAAAATAAAGTTATATTCTATGCTTAGATGATAGAAGTGAAATATATTCACAAAAAGAGAACATGTAAAGAAAATTAGCTACTCCTAAATTTATTTTAAGGTTTTGATTGGTGTTTCTCACTTTTTGGGTGTTCGTCACTTTTTTAAATTTATATCACTTAATTGAATTGCTTCCATATTTATCATCACTGAAACAATGATTATTTAATTTTTCAGAAGTATGTATTTATTGTTAGTTCATTTGAATTTCATTTAGCTATCTATCTTCTTTTGTTTTTTTTTTTTTTGGTTTTTTGTAGGATTATGATTTGATATAGTGGGCTAAAGTTCTCCTTGTCAAATATTTTATTAAAAGAAGTAGAGTTATATCTAACTTGCTCATGTGTAAGGTGCAATACATAGGTAATCTGTATAAATTCTTTTAATTTGTGCAACATATTTGAATTCGTCACTTTTTTTTTTAAATTTGTTACTTTTTTGAAAATTTTTTCTAAGTGTTTATCACTTTTTTCAGTCTCCTTCTTGATTTCTATCATTTTTTAGTGAAAAACATCAATTTCTAATAAAAGTAGTATTGTATGTAATTTTTTATTAAAAATGACACTTGACTTTAAGAAGTGATACTGTGTCACTTTTTTTATTGTCACTTTTTCTATTAAAAAGTGACAATTAATTTTATACGATTTTTTTTACTTCCAAAATATATTTCATATGATTTTTCAAAAGACCCTTAATTTAAAGGGTATTTTTGTAAGTTATCCAGAAATCAACTCAACTCAACTCACGCCCATCCCTTTTGCAATTCATAGAATGTTCTTAATACATTTTTCTCATTATTATTTTTAACCACATATTCTTTATTAAATTAATATTACACATAAATTTAAAACTTTTTTTTAACTACACATTTTTAAAAAAATTGCTATTTCGAAATACATTTTTCCCAACAACCTCATTAAAATCGAGCCCAAACAAGGCAATGTAAATGGTCCATTGCCACTAGATCAATGATGATCACCGGGTATAAATAGCATTACTGTATTCTACGGTGATACATTTACCTTGGCACTTTTGCAAGAAATGGAACAAAAGGATGAGCTTAAAATAGCATTGTAGACACAAGCACTTTTAGGTCAAACTGGACGGTATTGAAGTGGTTAACTAGAATTGACAAATACCAAATGTGAGTTTTCGACTTTTTAGAAGGGATATTATTGGGCGCTATGAAATATATGATCGAAAAATGAGTGACCACTAAGAATGTTTGATTAAAATTAAACAAAAAAGTTAGGGTCCGTTTGATTTGTGTTTTAATTTAAGTTTTGAGTTTATTTCCAGTTTTCTGTTTTGATGGTATATTTTAAAATTGTTATAATGCGTTTTATTTGTCATTTTGAAAATTTTATTTCTTAAAATGGAACTTCCTTATATGCGATCCATTTAAATTATATTTTTTTAAAAAATGGGTGTTGGAATAATAATTCTTTTGGATAATGTGCGTTTAAAAAGGAAGGAAAATTTTTTGGTTTATGTTTAAACTTATTTTATTAAAAATTGTGTTGTCAAAAAAAAAAAAGAAAATATAATATGTATTAAAATTAAAATGGAGCACAAACAGGGGCTGAAAACACGTTTGATTTGAAATTTTAATAAATTATTTTATGATATTTCATTTCATTAAATTTGACTATTCAATAAAAATGGAACAATTTTATTTTAGTATATCATTAAATAATATATACATTTTAAAATTCATCCTCACAATAATTTTTCACTAAAAAGGTAAAATAGAATTAATTAATAAGTTGAGTTCAATATATAGGAAATAGAAATAAAAATTATTAACGTGGACTGAGAATATTTTTATTTGTATTTATTTAAATATTGTTTTAATTTTTTTTATGCAAAAGCTTGAAATATTTTTATATAATTATTTTTTAAAAAAATCATTTTTTTCGTAAGCCTTATTTTTAATTTTTTTTTTTTTTGAATTTTAGATTTTTTTTTTTCAATTTTTAGATTTTATTTCAATTTTCTTTGTAGAATGATGTAGAACAGAAGCTTTGGATTTACAAATGTGAATCTAACAAGAATAATTGAAACCCAAATAAAATAATAACATCTAATAATATTCAATAATACGAAATACAGAAATAAATGAGACTTTAAATAGTCTCTGAAAACTCTAATTGAAGCAAAAAAATCAAAATAGATATTTAATAAAATATCAAAAATAATGCTAAAAACTTTGACGACCTCACGTCTTAGATGAAAAATTTGAAGCTAGAAACAATGTCAACTGGGGTATCCCGGGTTGGCACGGTCTAGAGTATTGAGAGACGTTTCTGAAAATATATTATAATAGAAAATCTGACAATGATGTAAAAAGTTATGCTCGTTTCTTCGGAACAGCTCGTTTCGTCAATTTTCGGTCTAATTTTTCTTCAAACTCTTTAACGCCAATCGTCCTACATCATAGAATTTTAGAATTTCATTTTCCAAAATCTTTATTTTTCTAGAATTTTTAATTTTTGAAATAAAAATTATTTAAACACTTACTTCCTTCACTGAAAACACTCGAAAAGTTAAAAATCCGTTTTGAATTTTATATTCCTTGTTTTTGAAAATATATTTTTTGAAATTCTAGACACGTCGAGTTTTTGTTGTTTTACAAATTTGAAAACTAAAAACAGCAAACCAAATGCCTTCTAAAATATTTAAGTATTGTATAAATACTCGTAGAAGTGGATTATTGAAATTTAAAATTCGACTTAGAGAGTTAAATTCACTCTCTATTTTAATTTTTTTTTAAATAGATTGTGTTGGGAAAATAAAATGAAGAATGTACCTTTAAAGGCCTATGTGATAAATTTTTTATAAAAGTTTGTGGGTTTCATCAAATATGAGTTTAAATAAAAATTTGACGGGTCAAAAAATTGATAAATTTTAGTAAATTTTTATGCACTAAATTTAAAGATGCTTCTCTTGGGCAGTGTACAAAAATGCTATGCTTCGTGCTCGGGGTATTTTTGAAATGCCGGCATAAGAAATGTGCAAGATAATACGATTAACTCATTTCATTGACCGCATATGTTCGCTTAAATGCGCACGCATTCGTGTTAAAATTTGTGTCTAAATTAGCATAGCAAAGTTCATTGCATTTTTATAATAACTTTAAAAAGAAGCAAATAGAGCACAACAAACATCAAATTACGTCAAATCGCCATGAATTATATATAACAATATGTAGGGTATTGACGCTTAGAAAAATAAAAAATCATAACAATTTTTTCGTAGAATTGCAGACTATCTACGTCAAGTCCAAGCCTTCTCCTTCTTCGGTCTTCCTCTAATTTCATTGCTGAGATCTTCATCTAGTTGCGTTAACTTGAAGATGCATTTTTTTTCCATTTTTGTACAGCTCGCCTAATAAGAATTTTAAATGTCCTTTTTCCTCTTTGATTTTTAGTATCTGTTTGGGCTCCATTTTTTCAAAAACTCAATTTCAACTGTAATTCCTAAAAAATAATTTTATATATAATTGAAAACTTTCTTTATTTTGTTATTAACAACATATTTTCCAAAATATTGTTATTCCAAAACATATTTTCTTCCTA
The DNA here is from genome assembly GCA_903798315.1 of Fraxinus greggii. Classification (NCBI taxonomy): domain Eukaryota; kingdom Viridiplantae; phylum Streptophyta; class Magnoliopsida; order Lamiales; family Oleaceae; genus Fraxinus; species Fraxinus greggii. The sequence goes on along the minus strand of CAIGRK010273029.1, from coordinate 648 downwards.
AAATGGGACCAATCTTACCCTTTATTTTGAGAGAAAAAATTTATAAAATTCGAAGAATGCATTGCTTGATTTATTTATTAATTTAAAATATTAAAAATTCATAATTACATATATGCTTCGTAATAGACAAGTATATGTTTATAATGCTTAATGATCAATCGAAACGCACCACATATTTTACAACTTTGCTTTAGTATTTTGTTTGAGTCCCAATTTTTGCCCATAATGCATTCAATAATAGTATTTTGATGAAGAATGTGTAGCTAAAAATAAAAATAAATTTTGATTTTGTATATTACTAACTTGTTTGGGAGGGATTTTAATTGGATTAAAATTGAAAAATTAGTCATTATTGTTGACTTTTATTAGACAAGTGAAACCCAATAACGACTATATTTTCAATTTTAGTCGGATTAAAATACTTTCCAAACAACCTCTATATTATTTTATTAAAGAATATGATTGAAAATAAAGAAAAAAATATATTTTTAAAATATCGAACCAAACAAGGGTTAGATACAAAAGCATCCCGCATATGCTCTCTATTGGAGTGCACGCAACCTTAGGCATAAATCAACTCCCCCTTCAAATATTCAAATTCTCTTGAGAAAATTCAATTCCCCCCTACTTCAGAAGTCAGAACTATGC